>BLFK01000901.1:1958916-1983916 GCA_014634185.1 Astreopora myriophthalma
TAACGATAGAGGTGTCTTAAATTGCGCACTTTACAACTCGAGCACTGGTCTAATTTACAAAGGATGTTCTTAATGTTATACCACAGTGAACAATAATAAGGGATTGCTCGTTAATTGCGTTCGACATCAGGAGAACCTTTCCTAATTTAGGAGAGTTAAGTGGTTGATTGGGAGACCTGTGACACCAAATGAGTACCTTTTTAGCGCCATTTTAAATGATGCCACGAAACTACGCGAATTTATACATAGCCTACATGATATGAATTATACAAATGAAGTCTTTGTTCCGCTTGTGTTCTTAAAGTCGTGTATCTTAAGAAATCATTCAACGGAAGAATTTGCAAAAAACGCTCTCACCGAACTTGAGACAACTTTGTATTATTTCTTGACCTCGTACATTCACACGACCTTGCGTGGAGTGTTTTGGGTACATGTGAGGTAACGGACCAGTGCTGTTTAAAACATATCGATGAGGAGTTTTAAGGCCATTGGACCGACGTACTATCGTCGACTTCATAGACACGTTGGTTTCAAAAAGGAAACCAGAAATAGGCCAATCTCTTGTAGAACTTGATTATGCAAAAGCTTACTCATTAGCGCCGGTCTCCTTGAACGTGCGGTTGATGCCTTTAAGTATGTTAACGAACGTAATTAGTGATACAGCCATAACCAAGATATCAGTTTGTTGAAAAGAGCGACAAGAAAAGTACCCTCCCGCCGTAGTCTCAAACGTTAGCTGAGCGATACATTTGAAATGCAGAAAATAGAGACTATCTTTATCACAATCTTGTGTAACAGTGAATGTATTGGCGCATAATGATATCAGAGTTTTAAGCCTTAGCATAAGACCAGTGTATTCATTTTGTGCAATTTGAACGAGCTATTTCAGAACTACTGACAAAAAGTGCCTTGTTTTCAAATGAACAAATCTTTCTACGATTGATCGGCAATCAAGCTTTGATGCTATGGTTATTGTATACGAAACTGAGGCTATGACGAGTAGTTGTTCGCTTGTAAGGTCGTAAGGCAGTATGGCAGTTAGCCTGTAAGATTGTAAGGCGGTAAGGTAGTAAGACAGTAAGCCTGTGGTCGGCAATTAGCCCGTAAGCTATCTTTTTGGTATATACGATCAGTGCATAACACTAACATAACAATAGCCACACTAGACAATCACAGATATAGTATACGCTAAATGAGAGCTCTTATGGGCCAAGCAATGGTTGACTGCTACTCAGAAGTAAAAATAATAATCACCAAGAAGTTTACAGTCTGTGAAGAACGTATTTGTAAAGTCTGCATTTAAACACTTGGAGGCCAGTATCCGAGATAGTTCCAACGACATAGTCAGCCGGGAAGGAAATTCCATACAGGGACAGTCACAGCGACAAAGCTTCAGCTAAGGGTGTGTGTTTTTGCAGCCGGCATGGAGAGGGCCGGCATGGCGAGACATAGCCAGGCTGGAGCGGGTCACTCTTCCGTTCATATGGTGGCGGTAGCAAGCATGGTATATATGATCTGTTGGGCATACAAAAGTGCCGGTGCATCCTATACAATAGTGTGGCATCAGCTACCCTCCGGCGATGGTTGAGATTTGGTATAGTCATCTGCAGTGCAGAGGCGTCATCAATGCCGATGATTTGAAGGGCCTTGCTTTGGATGTTATCATGTTGGTGGAGATGAGTAGTTAATGCTTTTATCCCTGCAAGTGAGGCATACTCCATGACGCTCCTGACCTGAGCCTTATATACAGTCGCTCTGCCAGTGATGTCAAGTTTGCCGGCGGTCTTCCTCAGTGCGCCAATCCTTTAGCCAGCCCTTCCAGATACAGTTGACAGGTGTTTAGACGAAGTGGTCCTTCAGTTCTAGGCAGTGTCCTGCAAACTACAGGAGTGGACTAGAAGGATATATTTTACTTGAAATTACCATGGCGTCACATAAGGTGACTTTCCAGTCGTCAGCCCAGATTCTCATCCTTTCAAGGCGTCTGTTAATGCTGGTAGCTACGATGTCACACTCCTCAGCGGATCCACTCGGAGCATAAAGATTCGAGTCATCAGGATACATGTATAAGACCGTATAAAACATTCTCACATACATTGAAGAGATCATCGTTGAAGACCGAGAAGAGGAGGGGGTCGAGAACTAAACCTTGAGGCACCGATGCGTTGATATGTGCATTATAGGGTGATTGACCAGACGGAACGACACTAATTGATCTTCCGGAGAGGTAGTGAAGCACAGTGTGGAGATTTCCAGATGTGCCCTTTGCGGCCGGCTTGGCGAGAAGTCCATTATGCCAAACTCTGTCGAAGGCTCCTTTGATGCCAAGGGCTACAACGCATACCTCTGTCCAGACAGATGTTCCTCTTCTGAGATAAGACTATCAGGAGGTCAGCAGTGCTACGTCCAGGTTTGAATCCATATTGTCGGCTTAGACTAAGCCGTTAGCAACAACAAAAAAAGATAAATAGGCCTTATCACGCCAGCGTCTCCAATTTTTCCTCATATTTGTCTGTAATTGTTTTCGCGGGGGTTTTCAGTCCGCGGGAAAACAGTGGGAAAAAATTACAGACTAATATAAGGAAAAATTGGAAACGCTACCGGGCAACGTCTAGCGAAGATTAGTCCCTAACAATTGGTCAGTATAATCCTTTGCCCTGTATCTTAAGTTCGCAATTCATAATTTTTTCAGAGCTGATGTTTTACGAATATTTTTTTACATCGGATCCCCATACAAACACTGTAAATTCTTAAATTCTTTACGTTTTGCCTACCCGTCAAGATGGCGGCTAAAACGTGATAAGGCCTATTCGAAACCGTTCAATGAAAAAAGCCAAGAAACTGAAATCGAGTAGAAGACAAAATTATGAGTCACCTCGCCAATTCTCAGGTCTGTGCGGTAAATCGTTTCTGAGTTATTTGCCGAAGCGTTTCACTGAACTTAATAGATTTTTGTATGGAGCCGCCATGTTGGTGGACCTCCGTGGGCACCAACATGGCAGCCTGTAATTAACAAAACATCTGGAGTTCACTTTGCGATGAAAGTCCTTACTTTCGCTCATGAGATAAAATAAACGTACATGAACACAGTTCCTAATGTACTTGAAACGTTCAAACTGTTGAGGACCATATGGAGAGACATTTTTTTCAACCAGACAGTACGGGGGGTGAAAACTCTAACAAACACTGTTTCGGGACAAAGCCAATATTGTTCCGGGAATCTGGAGATTTCTCCGGGAATCGGGACACTTGGAAATTTTTCCGGGAGACACGCGATAATTCCGGGACATTGCAGAAAAAAATCGGGACATCGAAGGAAATTTTATTTCACGTTTATATATATATCCCAAACATTCGGGAGGATGTTCCAAATTTCCGGGACGACTTAAGTTAAGACCTAGTATTGCTCAAACAGCGTTTGTTAGAGTTGTCACCCCCCGTAGACAGTCTTGTCTCATGGTGTCACGCAGGGTGACAATTCGGAAATTCAAAATGCTGCAGTTTTGAAACGAAAGATGTTACGGTACTGGCAACTTGTAAAAAAAATTATTTGTAGGGTATCTTCCACCTCGTATAGATAAAAATTCAGAAGGCCGTACGATTTTTATTTTAGTATTTGATGACGTCACTGTGATAACCATCTATTGATAGTTTATATTCACGACTGCTTCCATGACCTTACTGATGCGGCTCTGTAGGGATTTAGGACGTAATGCGAGGGGTTTGCCTTAGTATCGCGTTTGTGCGCTGGTGTTTTCGAAGCCGTTTTCCACTGACTTGGGAATACGCCCTGTGAAAAACACAGGTGAAAGATGCAGCAGAGGGGACTTGCAAGCTACAAGCTGCATTCCTTCAGGACTCTAGATGGCATTTTGTCAGGGCCACTAGCTTTGTCTGGTTTCAGCTGTCTCAGGATGTTATGAATGTCCTTTGGCTTGGAGATCTCCATGGAGCCGATTGTGGATTTTCCCAGGTTTGGAGATGGATCATGGCCATTGGGTAGTGTACATTTATCTGCAAATGAGCGGCAGAAAACTCCAGCCATCTCTTTAGCTGATATGTAGGAGACATTGTCTAACTCAATACCGGTGATGTCAGAATGGCCAGCATGTCCAGACAGGGAGTTTACCAATTTCCATGACTTCTTACTGCTAAGTACTTTGTTGGTGATGGTCTGTTTGAGTTTGTTGTTGTAGCTGCTTTTGCCTGCTTTTCTATTTGATTGAAGGTCTTCCTGGCTTCAGTAAACTTCTCCACATTCTTTGCTGTGTTATCTGCCTTCATTCGCAGAAAGAGGCGATGCTTGTTTCTTACAGCCATCCTGCCACTACTATTATATCATGCTTTATCTCCAAGTTTCTTCGTGATTGTCTAATTTTGGATGAACATATCCATTGCATCAAGTATGATTTCAGTGGCCTTCTTGGATGACTCCTCAGGGTCTTTCTGTTGGAAGACACTATCCAGGTCAGTGGATGCCAGATGAGCACGCATGTCCCAGACGTTTGCCCTGTTATAGTACCACAGTTTCCTCCTGTAGGGTTGGTCTCTGTATAGCAAAGCAGCAAGCTGTATCAAGACTGGGTTATGATTGGAGGTTCCAGGGCTTGCAAGAGTCTTCGCTATAGCTGATAAATCAGTCAACAAGGCCAAGAACCTTCTCTCCTCTTGTTGGTTCTGTCACAATCTGATGTAAGCTAAGAGAGCCTGCAAGGTACTGAGGGGAGCCAGTCCTTGTGATGCACATTAAAGTCACCCAGTAGCATTATAGAATGGGCACCAAATTCATTCAGCTTGGACAGTGTGTTAGAGTTTAGATAATCAAGTACATTGCAGTTTGCACTTAGAAGACTGCAGTGAATGTTGAGAAAGAAGAGCTTCCAAGAACCATACAAGCTCAAATTATTTAGGATCTTTCAGTGGGTCATAATGGATTGCCATCTCCTCCAGGCAGTACACTACTATTACACCTCCAGTAGTTCCTTGTCTGTCTCTGCGGTGGCACATGGAATAACCAGGCACCAGTGCACCTGAGCAGTGTGGTGGAAGGTAATTACTCACATACACAGCCTGATCTGAAATCATCTGAAGACTCATAACATCATGTTCTGGGTAACCACTTAGCAAAGGATAGGCTGATCAGTGCAGTAAATATTTCCCCACTACCCTAGGTTCGTAAGACAGTGAGGCATTTAGCCTGTGAGTTTGTAAAGCAGTGAGTGAGGCAGTAAGCTGTTAAGCTTGTAAATCTGTAAGTCTGTCGCTTGTAAGCCTGACAGCTTGTAAGGCGGTATGGTAGTAAATAAGCTTGTGTGGTTGTAAGGTGATAAGGCTGTTGGACCATAAGCCTGAAGGATTCTACTGAAATACTGCCTCATTTAGCCTGTGAGTTTGTAAGGCAGTGAGTGAGGCAGTAAACCTGTAAGCTTGTAAATCTCAAAGTCTATCGCTTGTAAACCTGACAGCTTGTAAGGCGGTAATGCAATTATCCTGTAAGACTGTAGAGCTGGAATGCTGAGGTTGTAAGGTGGTAAGGCAGTAAGTAAGTTTGTGTGGTGGTAAGGTGATAAGGCTGTTGGACCTATAAGCCTGAAGTGTTGTAAAGACAGCAAGGAAATTCAAGTTTTAATGTATAAGATTGTAAGGCAGTGATTGAGGCAGTAAGCTTGTAAGTCTGTAAGGTTGTAAGCCGGTAAAGCAGTTAGCCTGGAAGCCTGACAGGTTGTAGGGTGGTGATGCAATTAGCCTGTATGGCTGAAAGGAAGGCTGCGTACAGGCAGTTAGCCTGTATGCCTGCAAGGCTGTGGATTGGTAAGGCAGTAAGCCTGTGAGGTTGTAAGGAGATGAGGCTGTTTGACTGTAAGCCTATATTGTTGTACTGAAATACTGCTCCATTTAACCTGTGGGTTTGTAAGGCAGTGACTGAGGCAGTAAGCCTGTAAGTCTGTAAGGTTGTAAGGTAGTTAAGCAGATGGCTTGGAAGCCTGGCAGGTTGTAAGGCAGAGATGCAATCAGCTTGTATGGCTGAAAGGAAGGCTGCATACAGGCAGTTAGCCTGTGAACTTGTGAGGTTGAAAGTTGGTAATGCAGTAAGCCTGTGAGGTTGTAAGGAGGTGACGCTGTTAGACTGTAAGCCTATAGGCTTGTACTGAACACGGTAAGACATTTAACGAGTAAGGTTGTAATGCAGTGATTGAAATAAGCAGTAAGCTGGTTAAGTCTGTAAGGTGGTGAGTTGGTAAGATGTCAAGGTAATTAGCTTTTTCGTCAGTAAACCTGTAAGATTGCAAGGCAGTAAGTCTATTACACCGTATAGCCTTTAGGGTTGTAGCATGGTAAGACATCTGTAAGGTTGTGAGGCAGTGAGAGCGGTCTTAAGTCTCGTTATAGTTTAAGTTTGTAAGGCGCTAAGGCAAATTAGCCGGTAAGCCTGTTAGGATGGAAAGCTGCGGTCGGGCAGTCAGCTCGTGAACCTGTAACTCTGAGGTTTTAGGTGTCAAGGAAGTAATCCTGTAAGATTGTGAGGCGGTGAGATGGCAAGGCATAAACCTGTAGGGATGTAGGACGATAAGACATTTAACCAGTAAGGTTGTAACTGTAAAGCAGTGATGAAGCAGTAAGCCTGTAAGGTTGTGGAGGCAGTTCGCTTGACAGCCTGTAAGGCGGTAAGACATTAAGCCTGTGAGGTTGTCAGGTGGTAGTTAACCTGTAGCCTGTAAGGTTGTAAGGCAGCAACCCTTTGAGCATGTAAGCCTGTAACTGTGAAAGTTAGCTAGGCAGTGAGACTGTAAGCCTGTCAGCCTGTAGGCGTGAAAGGCGGTAGGGCGGTAAGACTGAAGGCTGTAGGGTTGTAAGGCCTATCAGCCTGTCAGCTTGTCAGCCCTTTCGGTTGTTGGGCAGCAAGACAGTTAGCCTTTAAGAATGTAAGCATGTCTGTAAAAGGTTGTTAAAGTAGTAAGGCTCTGTAAGGGAGTAAGCTTGTTAGGTTGTATAAGTCAACCTGCAAGCCTGTACTCAGTGTAGACCTTCAAGCTTATGAGGTTGTAATACTGTAGTCCTTTGGTCACGTTGACTACTTTAACACACAAAGATACGAGAACTTGAAGCTGTGCCATAACTTTTGCACCCTTTTTTTTAACGATTTCAGACCAAGGTTGATTGAACAGCACTGGATTTCACTGGACGTTTAGAGGCATGTACCGGTACACCAGCGAGCCGTATCCAACATCTGTAAGGTAAGCATATCAATACAGTGTATCGATTTTCACTACACAGTTACTCGAATGAAAACCGTTCTCCTATGCCGAAAGCACCGCCCGCGAAAAGGCGCCTCACTTAGCATAAGTAACCGCCTTTCCATTCAGATTACAGAACAACGCGGTGCGTATTTATGGCCTAAGTTCCAGAGTAGCGCCTCTTGGAAGAAGTTTACTATATTGTCCTTATTGAATTGATTTCAACTGTCATGACGTAAGCATAGATTCTCTTGTATGACTGATAGTTAGCTGATCTGGAAAATCAGCGATTTGATTGTGGCATCGTCCTCTGAAACAAGGCATTGCGGAATAATAATGAATCTTTGGGGACTGCACGATAACGTCATGGATAATCAAGCTATCGAGAGTTCAATGTGAAATGTTTACAACGCTGACTTCATTTGCAGGGAACAGTGCAGCTCTCGCATGTTCGATTGACGTTCGTCTGGGATCAATGACGGCTCCTCACATTGTTTGCCGGTAAGAAACGTAGCTTAAACCGATCATGTATTCTGTTTGAGAGTCACATCGTCGCCAGCTGCTTCAGTTACCTTCAATATCAGATTGAGCGAGTTGATTGAACAGCTCTGGTTAATTTTGAGCGCATAATGTTCTCTGTCGTTTCGGGCTTCGGAAACTCAGGAATATCGCCGTAAAAACGTACCTAATCAGATCCCTTTATTTCGTTAGCTATTTCTTTTTCCCGTTTAGTGTTTTATAGCTCTATCTTGCTTGTTTGTTTTCATAATTTGGGTTGTAGAGCGTATTCAATCTTGTTACCAGCGGCCATATTAGTTTACTAAAACAAAGCAAAGTATTTGCATAAAAATTGAGTTAAATTCCCACAAGACTGGTATCGCAAACCAACATGGCTGCCACTTCTTTGTTTGAGTAAACCAACATGGCCGCCGTGACGTCATCAGTGTACTCTCTGCAAAAGCTTTAGAATAAATTTATGCAAAAAACAAAGGCGAAGACAATGGAAAGGTTTGTGAAACAATGGTAAAACAATAGCCATCCTATTGTTATCCTCTTTATTTACTCTGTTAATTTATTCTAGTTTTCATTGCTACAATGTTTTGCTCTATTTTGGAACACAAGATGAATGGAATATCCGCCGAAAGACTTCAAATCTTTCACTAGTTTTGAAAATCGCCGTTAACTTGCTGCTGTAGCGGTCTTAAAGTAAAGGATGCATTCATTGTAAGTTTAGTTTTAAACGGAACAGCGTTTTTTCGAGGTTATTACAATGCGTCACTAACAGTTTTTATAATTTTCCGACAGCGCCTGCTGGAGAGATGCACCAGAAAGTTGAGATGTACCAGACAGTTGAAGACATGCAGAAGGACGAAGAGTTCAGTGGGATGATTTGGAAGGAGAATCTTAGCCATATTTAAGAGGTAATTGGCGACCGCTTCTTCCAGGAATTTCCAAAGCGGGGTCTCATTGTTTATCCTTATCAGTAGCGGAAACCCCAAAATGCGGCAGGCAGCAATTAAACCAATCAGATTGCAGGATTTAGAACACGTGACCAAAATCAACCAATCAGACGGCCAGAATTTTAATTAAATTTGCTGCCTGCTGTATTTTGGGTATCACTATTGATGAGAATAATGGGAAAAACCCCCAAAATGCGGCAGGAAGCGAATTTGACCAATCAGGTTGCAGGATCCAGGTCACGTGACCAATCCGAGGGCTGAAATTTTTTCTCACGTTGGAACGCAAAATTCAAGCGCTCGGATTGGTCAATTTTGGTCACGTGACCTAAAAAACCCTCAAATTCTGCAAACCCTGCAATCTGATTGGTTGATTTGCTGCCTGCCACATTTTTTAAATTTTTTCTCAAAAAAAAAAAACGAAAAAAAATTTTCTTCACCTCTCCCCTTCTCACTTTCCCTCTCAGCTCTCCCCTCCTCATTCTCCTCCCTGTGATCACCCCCCTTCCTTGTACTCCTCCCCGTTATCACCCCCCTTCTGTGTATCCCGCCTGGCGCCATCTCCCCTTCTTATTTTCCCTTTCATCATCGCCCCCCTTCTTCTTTTACTTTTTTTACCACTCACCTTTTTTCCAGCGTTGCGTTGTCTATCTCCTTGCCTACTTACTAATCTATTTTCTATCTCCTATTTTGCAGCACTCACCTTTTGAAGACCCTTCGTCGCCACAGCCAGGACTCGAACCTGCACCTCTCGCGCTGTAGTCTAGTGCACTACCGACTGTGCCAACCAGACAACGCTGATAATCATTGGAAAATTTCTTCTACTAGTGTAGTTAGTAGACTTATACCCCCCATTTTATAGGGGAAAAGCGCGCGCGACACGCGCGCGCGAGCGACACGCACGCGAGCGACACGCACGCGAGCGACACGCACGCGAGTGAACACGCGCGCGAGCGAACACGCGCGCGAGCGAACACGTTGTCGAAAACTAAAATATTTTAAATCTATCTGCGTCTATGCTCGCACGTAGACGCAGATAGATTTGAAATATTTTAGTTATAGCCATTGGGGCAAAACTACAGAAATCAAGAATTAAGCCCTTCTTAGTTTGAGCCTCGTTATCAAGACGAGGCTTTATGCAAATGGAACTAATTTGCATTTTAATGAACTTTAGGGTCCACAGAACAAGAACAAGAAGTTACTGAAGTTATTCCCCTGTCATCTTTGGAACTACAGTGGAAGGACCGCGAAATATAAAAAAATATATATGCTTTTATTTATTGTTAAGTGATTGTCTTGTGGTTTAATCAGGTTTGTGAAATAAATAGCAAGGATAAAGTTTGTAAGTTCATCGTTTTATTTTATCATGGATCTGCCATGTATTTCAACTGTTTCGATGAAAAATCCCAACCAAAAAAACGGGACTGCACAATTTTTTTTTTAATACTTTATTTGGAAAATACTTCGACCCAATTTTATTTTATTAAAGTCCAAAGTTAAATGGATGCTGAAGACGACACAACGTATGGATGCATGATGGAAGAGTACAGTGACTTCACTCATAATTTTCGCGTAATTGTCCTCTTCTGTTATCAGACGTGGATGGAAGATTGGCGACCTTTAAAACAAAAGGAGAAGAAGAGGTATCATGTTATTACCAAAATCATATGTTATTACCAAAATCATATTCCGTTTTCCCCCGTTATTGAAACAAAAAAAGGATTCTCGGCAGACTTTTCTACATCCAATCTCACCGCTCGGAGACTCCAGTTCTTGCATTCTTTCTGGGAGCACATTTTCCGTGACAGTTTCGACATGTGTATCATGCGCTGAAATGGTCTCCTACCGAAACATACCGTAGCTCCCCCTTTGTGTGGCACAGACCTATTCCACTCCAATCCACCTCATTCGCAAAAAAATTGATCCCAGCCACAAAAAAGAGGGAATTTGACAAAATTCAAGTCCCGACTCCCTGGGCGTGCTGCGTGCCAACCTACCAAAGCCCTTTAAGGCTCGCACCATCTGGGGCTTCCCTTTTTGTTGCCTTTGGTCTTGATTAGCCTGGAACACAGAAATATTGAAATCAGTCACGTGATCAGTACAGTACAGTACAAATAGTTGCAGTAACCCGAATGAGAATCATAATGTCAATTCTATCACTGGAGTTTGCTGTTTTGCGGCCAAAACTGCACAAAAATCAATACTTACTGCCTTGACTCAGGCGTAATACTTCTCCAAATCTACGAGGAAATTATAAAATGGCCTTTGGCAGGAAAAGCCACTCAATGAATTTTTGGCCTTTACTACACACTTGAAAAATTTGGCCCCGTTTATTCAATTTGCAAAGGATAACAGAAAGTAAAAAAAAAACTGCACTATTATTCTTGGGTCACAGTAAGATAAAAAAGCCCGACATAGCCCCTTTAAGCAATAATTCTCGTCCTGATCCATCTATCGCAATCATTTATTATACAAACCTTTGCAAGGAAGGCATACCAGTAATCATCTAGTGCACAAGATATTTTAAGGCGTTCAAAGTGATAACAATACATCGAAAACGTAGACCGGTCACACGCTGTCACCACCCCAAACTCGCCTTGCTTACTCAATGGACAACCTCTGATTGCTGGCTCATTTGCAACTCCCCTTCCCCTCGGGATTGTAGTTGTCTAAAATCCCCTTTATTCCCCACAAATCCCTACCTTGTCCTGGGGTGGAAGGGGGTAAGGTGGAAGTTTACATTGACTTATGCATTACGAGCCCGGTATGGCGTGGCGTATAACGTATTTCTGTCCCTGCAAGTCCTCCTGTGCCTTCGACTTCTCTTCTGATAAGTATTTTCGGATTTGTCGACATCATGTCAGTTATGTCCCCGATCACGTAGCTTTCTTTCAGTGTTGTCATGTGCACCTTGTGACCTTCGTCAAGTAAACCAACTTTTCATTTAACAGGTCATTTACTGATAGGCCCCAACAGTGGCCCAACATGGCGGCGCTATACTTGTCTTCTGCGCTGCAGAGGCTGCAAACCGCGCTTTGATCCCTCCCCGACCCATGCGTGCGCAGAAAGTCTCAATAATTAATTTATTTGCAGCAATTTTTGTTTGCCTGCAAATATTTTAGATTTTATGGTTGTTTGATAATGGTTGGGGAAATTGCGTTGATGATAATGCTGTCTTGCGAACCAGCACACTACAACAATAAAATAGGCCTGCACTGAGTGCACAATAGTAGGATAGGGCCGCATTGCGTGCACAACAACAGTTTTGTTCCCGTGAGCTGAATTCTACAATTTGCTGACTGCCACATTGTAGTTAGGTGTGTTGTAGTTTTAAGAAGGTTTGGTGGAATCTGCACACATTGCTGGTAATTTTTGCATTTAAAAGATACGTTCTTGACAGCATGGCCATTGGTGGGTCTCTGGTCTACGCATCTCAATTCCAGTTATTTGTACATTGTCAAATTTTGGTGCACACACCTACAAGGATAGAATAGTCAAGCTTAATGTACTCCCCTTAATGCCCTTGGTGAGTGCCATTCTTCAACAGATCTTCCCGCATATGAAATGTCCTTGGTGAGTTCCACAGATGATTTTAATAATATTGATTTTCCTACTTTTTGTAACATACTCGTCAGTTATTACCAACACTTTGCTGCTTTACCCAACACCTATAATCAAGAGGACCTGTGCACATCAAAGACCATCTGCTCAATATGCAAGACAGCACAAATGTTAACAACTGCCATTGTGTGTTGCTTCTAGTTTGAATTTACAGTTTTGTGATATACTTTATGATGTTTCTTTTTCGGTCAGACTCACAGTAATTGGCACTGGTGATGCAGTCACCGTACACTTTGGAATTTTCTTTTGCAAAAGATTGAGGAAAGCTAATAAATAAAAATAAATAAGACATATTCTGCAATGAGCTACCAGACACATCACAGCTAATTAGCATTCATCTTGTGCAAAACAATTCCAACCCATACT
This sequence comes from Astreopora myriophthalma, assembly GCA_014634185.1. Classification (NCBI taxonomy): domain Eukaryota; kingdom Metazoa; phylum Cnidaria; class Anthozoa; order Scleractinia; family Acroporidae; genus Astreopora; species Astreopora myriophthalma. Next base: position 1,971,596 of record BLFK01000901.1, read on the forward strand.
TTCCCTTTTCCAATGCTTTTACTATAATGTGCTGGTCTGTCAGAGTAAATGCCTCTTTTAAAGCCAGGTTTCAAACGTTTCTCAAGGTTGAAGATGTGCACAAAGTAACACGTTATACCCCCAACTTTTTCTGAGTCACAGGTGTGACATCTTTTTCCAGAGAGTGCCTGGATTTTTTGCGGGGGACCAATAATTTCTGAAGATTCCCGAAGGCTGTTGATGACTTCTGAAGACGTTCTGAAGAAGTACCACTACCAGAAGTGGAAATAGTTCTACACTTTTAATTTTTCATTTTAACTCCCCCGAAGCGTTTTCCAAAACACAACCTTGTTTCTTGTGCTTTCCCCACTAAAAGCGGAGATGTCGGTGAAAGTACAATCATTCACATTGACTTTGTTTTCTCACATTTGTTCGAGTTTATTTTACATTTTTTTTTCAAAGTTTGTCAGTGAAAGCTGTAATGGCTCAAACTTTCTACCAGGCATGAGTGGGCATGACAATCACGCCTTAGGCATGACACTTGGCAGGTATAACATGCTACACATGGTGGTAAATAATAGAAGTGACATCAGTTGCCAGCATTTATAGAATCATAGACTTGCCTGTGTTCAGCACCTGTTATTGCCAAGTCTGCCTTCTTAGTATAATAGTTGTGTGCCAATTACAAAGGGTTACAGTTGTGCACTGAATGGCCTGGCCAGTGAATGGTAGAGAATGGAAGTGATGTTGTTTTGAAACAGGCCTTGCTGCTTTGTATGTGTGTGTGTGTAAACCATGGTGTTCTGGTGTTAAAGGGTTTTTATTAACATCAGAATATCAGAGGTTTGTATAAATGCAAGGTCACCAGCAGCATTGTTTCCATTCCTTGGCTCAGTATACGATGAAGCACACAACTTTAAAAAGGTCCATTGTGTAAACATAAATACCATAAAGCATGGCAAGATTTCCGCACAGCTCCCTACATTAATTATACATGCATATTCCTGACAAAACATTATTCACGCTCGTTCTTTCCGGAAGAGGGTTATGTATGCATGTATAATTAATGTAGGGAGCTGTACGGAAATCTTTCCTAAAAAAATGAATTGAATGAAACAAAGCCGAGTTTAAATGCGAGTAAATTAAGCTTACGTTAGACCAAAACAACAAACACTTCAAGCAAATTGCGCAAATTGTCCCCAGACATGGACGTAAATACCGAACCTGGTGAGACACATTAGTATTATTTTCAGTGTGTTGTTCACTTGTAGAAGTAATTTCTCCGGAGTCGATATCTCAAGTGAATCGGCTGCAGTTACATTCACTATAAAAGTCAAAACTAAACTAGAACTTACCTAAAACATATAATCAAATCCTCAATAACAAATGAACATGGCGGCTTCTCGGTGTTGTCCTCGTTTCCATTCCTCCCCAAACTCTTACTACCCACCCCTCCCTCAATGGCAAATGTCTCAATCCACAGGCAGCCCACACAATTTTTTTTTGATAAGTTAATAGTTATTTCTAGTTGTTCTCTTTGCGCGTTATCCTATCATCTTCGCCTTAATAAATTCTGGTGATTTATCGCTGCATTCTCTCAAAAAGACTCATATCTAGCGAATGTGGTTTCCCTTGACCCTACCGGCAAACACGCACCAGACAGTTCAGACGTGCGAAATGTTTCATGGCGAACGCTACTACAGAGGAATTAAGAGCTGGGGCCCGTTTCTCGAAAGTCCCGAAACTTTTCGGGCGTATTTCGGGAGCCATAATTCTCGCAGTATCTTGCAATACAAGACGTTTTAAGCCCTGATACTTTCAAATTACTTTCCTCTTTCTTATCTTGAAAGCATGTTAAAAGACCAGATTCTCGGAATAAGCGGATCGCAGTTTTACAAATTGCTTTTCGGGCCCGGAAACTTTTCGGGACTTTCGAGAAACGGGCCCCTGGAAAGTGAAGGGAAGAGCGAATTTCTTTGATTTTTTTTTCCACTAACAAGAAAAAATTAAAAATATGGCAATCAGGAAATTCAACCAATAAGATTGAAGGATTCAGATTGAGTGCCCAATTTGACCAATGATTAATCAGCTTTGTATGCAAAATTGTAGCACTCTTATTGATCAATTTTGTTCCCGTGACCTAAATTCTACAATTTGCCGACTGATGCGTTTTTAATTATTTTTTTCTCAAAAAGACTTCAGGTCTATCATTTAGTTACCTTATATAATAACATAGTATTTTATTTAATTCATTTACTAAGACACATTTCATTCTGATTTTTTTTTTTTGCGATATTTCAATGACTTACAGTTATTTAGAAATAACATGGTGAAATATATACAAGAACGGCTGCTTATTTCACAGTTCAACATTGAACTTGAATGAATTAAACTGACATTTTCATTTGTACTACTATAAATAATTTTAAATAGTTTTACTGACTTTCTTCAATTAAAGGAAAGTGTTAGCCTGATCACCTTAAAAGCAAAATTGCTTCAATTTAGCTCAACTTTGGTAGATAGGTTTTTCTTTTTCTTTTCTTTTTTTTTTTTTTAAGAAAAAGTAATAATCTAACTAATCCATGTCCAGTTTGGCCAAAAAACAAGACACTGGAAAGAGATGAATTTTCAACCTCCGTCCAGAAATGCTAGGAATTCAGAGGCACGAATCATAAAGATTTCCTTTCAGAAGCAATTACTGTATAGAGCAAATTGTTGACCGCTGGTTGGGCTTTTGGAGTGCTGTCAAAGTCTTCTTCTTGAATAAAGCCGCTTCTCCTGAAAAATAAAATGGTCCATGTAAACATTTATGCTCCAAGATTCCACTTTTAAAGCTGCTTTTTTTTTACAGTCACTTTTGCGCAACAAAAAATATATATATATAAAGCAAGGAACAGTTCCCGAATTCGTTCACTGCCAGCAGGATCATAGCGTTTGGGGCTGGAGTGGGATACGGGGTGGGGAGATGAGGTTGGGGGGGAGGGCCAGAGGATGAACTGCAGCCTCCTTTCCCTACATTCTACTTCTCGTTAACATTTTGTGTTGCATTATTTTCATCCTTGAGACTCTCGTACCTCTTCATTTGCGCCAAATAGTTACAGCAATAGTGTTGTGCATATGTTGCTGCGTCAAAGCTTTCGCTTACCTTTCCCTTGTGAAATTAATCTAGCCACGCACAGAAATTCAAAAAAGTCGACCGTGCCAGAATCATCGATATCAACCTCCAACATGGCCTCCTGAAAATGAAACGATTGGGAACACAAACTGAGATTTGTGATGAGTGTTTAAGTGTCAAAACATTCTCTACATGGAAAGGACCTTCCCCGTTTTCACGAGTTACCCTTATTCCTGAGTCTTCCGTCCTCCGCTCTTGAAGACATAGACAAGACAAGTGATAAATGGGACTGCGTGTCTGCACGGGCGAACAGACTCATGAAAATAAATATGAGAGGCCTGCTTTTTGAAAAAGGAACTCATCAAGGTTCTATCCAGGAATTAGTAGGAGGAGGGCCAAACAGGCGTGAAACCGAAACAGGTGTGACTTCAAGCTTCAGAAGCATACCTTAATCTCTTCTGTTGTAGCCATCCTACCCAGTGTATCAGGAATAGCTCTTAAAAGCTAGTAAAAATAAAACAACACAAATACAGTCCTTTCTCAATGGAATCTCACTTTGTTAAGCCCTGGCTAAACGATCAAACATTTTCGTCCAACATCGCACGCGAGCTGTGTTGGCCAGTTTGGCTGAACGATCAAACAATTGCTTAGCAGGGACTTTAAAATTAACCCGTCTTGCCGGCCAAATCACAGTTCACATAATCACCAAAGAATCAGTGCACTCATCTTTACTTGTGCTATTTGTCAGTTCATTGATGTTCCGAGAACATCAATGAAAACGTGAAAACAACAACGTGAAAACGTTTCCATTCCATCCTACCTCTTGGGTATCCAGATTGAAGTCGTCATTTGTGTCAAATCTTTTGAATTGATCAAACATTTCTTGAATCTATAGAGAAAATACAAGACATGAAAAGTGGCTCAAAAACACTATTCACTGTTAGAAGTGAAATCTACCGGTCTACCGGGAAAAATCACGGCGGACAAATCCGTAACATATTCTAAAATTATCATCATGATGATGACGACGATGACGGCGTCGGTGACGACAGCACTTTACAAAACTCTTCCACTGCATCACTAAGCCGTTCAATCGCGGTTCCACGCCAAGAGTTCAAGATCAACCACAAACAATTTGTGATCAATTTGGTAATACTATTTGTCTTTCTTGTTTCTTTGTGTGCTTTGGCATTACCTCCTTCTCGCTCCATTCAGGGAAATGCTCTGTTGCTTCTTTTAGCTGCAGTTTACCAAACTTCTCGTCAACTAACCTTGGATGGATGCCAGTCACTAAAAATGTGTTCAATAAATTTGCGTTACACCCAAACACAGAAACTACAGTGCTATGTTGATGGGGACAGGATGACTGAGATTGGATACACCACAGAGAGATTATGGAATCGCATCTCTCAATGAAGTCTCTATCTCACCTTTGGACGATCTGGACTTTGAAAATTTCCTGGCCCTTACGTTAGCACTTGGTGTGCGCCCTTCCCTCCAGCCGGTCAATAACGGATGATTGACATCAACTCTAAATTCAACAAGGAACAAAATCGTGCGAATTATAACTTAGAACGCTGTTTCTAAGTCAGGACTGTACAGAGCCTGGATTTTGCAATAAAAATGCATGAGAAAATCAAGTGGTAGGTCAAAAATCAAAGCACTAATATTTGCACCGTTAACACTCATTTAAGCCCCCTCCCCTTTCCAGAAGCGTTGTATTCTTCTGGATACAAACAAATCACTCTAAGAAGTAAGGAAATTGGAGGTGACTGAGAATGCAGTTGATCGCTGCCTTTGTCGTTCACTGTTCATACATTCACCTGAATTCAGTGTTTTCGACTTCCTGTAAGTACAATTCCAAATCTTGAAATGGTCTTGATAGCTTCTTACCCAGAGGATGCCCACTTAGGTCCTTGACCGACAACACAGAAACAATTAAGAAGTGGCACAAACGGAGTTTCTTTTGGGAGTCATCAACAAAGCTTGGAGTTACTCTAATGGCATATTGCACATTGTTGGATCTAAAATGCATCGCACGACTTCGTAATTACACTGGACTGCAAGTGACTATAATTTAATGTTTGCAGCTACTGCATGTATTGGTAGGAGAGCAAGGAGAGAACGTGGTCAGTAACAAAATTTTTCCTAGTGGCCACGTTCTCTCCTTGCTCTCCTCCCAATACAGTAGCTGCAAACAGCCATTCTGGAGATGGTTGTAGTGGGTTTTGAAAACGAAAGCTGGGCAAAGTGACATGTTCACGCTACCTGTAAGGCTCCGCAAATGATCCCGGTGTCCTACCGAATTTAGACCCCCCGGTACAAATCAGCTAGCGGATTTGGACCCCCCCCCCCCCCTCCCAATATTACAGCTTGTTTATTTAACTGTTCATCAAGGCAGAGTTAGATTTTGGATCGGGGAGACTTGAGGAAAAGACTTTGACCAGTTGATTTGTTGTTGTGACAGAAGCTTAAACAACGCACTTGGGACTCAGAATTATCGTGTTAATTTTTTAATAAGGAAAAAAAAGCAAAGCTTACTTCAGTTAAAGTTGCTGAAGGCGCGCGCTGTGGCTTTTTCTTCCATTTGATAGTTTGAATGGACGGCGCTTCCACAAAGGAGGTGTCACTTTTTTAAGTAACACCTCTTGGTTGAAAGACGCGTTCTTACAACGTGACCTCAAAGCTTCATTTTCATTAGGGGGGGTGATTAGGGGGTCCAAATCGGCGAAAGGCGGTCCATATCTGCTAGCAGATCTGGAACGGTGGGGTCCAAATCCGCTGTGACACCGGACCGCAAATGATCCCGTACTGGAAATGATCGCCATATTGGAGCGCAAATGATCCCGACCAAAAAATTAGGAATGGCATGGATAATGAAATGGTGTGGATGGGGAATTGGCGTGAATAGCGATTATTGTTTATTTAAAACCACCTTCAATCATGGCTCGGAACTAGCATATTTTCCATGCTTTCGACAGAATGTTGTTACTAACTACGATTTTGTGAATTGCACCACTCAATAATAAAAAACTAATTTGAGCTGCCGGCTTTTTGGTTTGGTTTCTTTGCAATTCTAAGATTGTATCCAGATGCTCTTTAACAACGCAGCATACGCTACGTATCCTTCCGCAGCTAAACATTGTTATTTTGGTGTTACACTCAGTAAATGTTATATTGAAATCCCATTTGAACAGTCCATTAACGTCAACCGGCTGCATGGCAACAACGACAACAACAGGAACATAGGTCTAGATAAAAAGCTGCCGTCCAACATGCGCCGCTGCTTGGTTTTTTGTTCCCGTGCCCTCGGCTAAAGTTTCAAACTAAAACTCATCCAGCAAGCAACTGTTAAAGAAAATGCCGTCATCTGAGTAAACCTGCAACGCTCCGTCGCTCTCAAAAACACTGTGAGTAGCACTCGAATTGTCTTCTGTTCTTTTTCCTTGGCCGTATTTTTGCTTTAATTCCTGGGCAATGGCTAGTTGGGGATTCTGAGAAGCCACTGGTTTCAGTCTGTGGTACATGAAGCTGAGGCCCAGCAAGGCTGTACCTCCGGGATCCAAACCTACCTCGTTTTCCCTTCCATCTTCATGCTTGTTCTTATCTTTAACTCAAGGAACACTCACAAATGACACAAATGAAAACACAACAACGATTAGAAAAAGCAGTCTAGCCATTCTCCGAACGCAGCATGGGAGGCACAGCTCACAAGGCGGTGACACGGGTCAGATGATCTTTGACCCCTGGCTTTTTAATTTTTACCCCTGGTCAGAAATCAACCGGAAGCCAAAGCGTTTCTCACCTGTCTCTGGCCGAAACCCAAGAATGTGAGGAAGAAACACTTCTGGCGCTATGGGGACAATTTTAACGAAAAAAACTAACTATGGAACATTTCTTCTAAAATCATAAAACATCTTCCTTGTGTGTGATCTTTATAAAAATCCATGCCATTCCCTATTTTTTGATGGGGATCATTTGCGGTCCAATATGGCCATCATTTCCGGTGCAAGATCATTTGCGGTCCAATATGGCCATCATTTCCGGTACGGGATCATTTGCGGTCCGATTTGGGGATCATTTGCGGTCCGGGATCATTTGCGGTCCGGGATCATTCGCGGAGCCGTACATACCTCGTTAATTCCAAGATAATGAGATGGTAACGTCGCTCTAAAATCCGTCAAAGTTCCTGCAAACATGAAAAAAACTTGTCGAGGTATTTACATTTGACTGATATTTCTTAATAATCAGCTAAGCTTATCATCATCTAATAATCAGCTAATAATCATCGGCTAAGGCCTGTAGTTTTAATTGAAACCGATAAAAGAATCTCTGGGAGCATTGCAGGCAAAGTTTTGGCCATAAAGTCAGTGAAATGGGCTGTTTCGGCCATTTTTTCTAAGGGTTAACCTTACCATTAAGCCCGAAATCAGCAAAAACTTGACCAAATTTCAAGAGCGTAAAATTGCATCAAAACGAGGTCTCATAGCCCTATAATAGACTTTTCTCCAACGTTTAACGCCTCTAGTTTCGTTTACACCAACGAAACAATCTCTGGGAGCGAAGGAGGCAAAGTTTTGGCCATAAACGCAAAGTTAGTGAAATGGCCTGTTTCGGCCACTTTGCTAAGGGGTTAACCGTACCATTTAGCCCGAAATCAGCAAAAACATGACCAAAGTTAAACAGTGTAAAATTCCAGTAAAACGAGGTCTAATAGCCCGACAGTGTGCTTTTCTCAAACGTTTAAGGCCTTTATTTACACCATGAAAAGAATCTCTGGGAGCGTTGGAGGCAAAGTTTTGGCCATTAAGGCAAAGACAGTGAAATTGGCCATTTTTGGCCATTTTGCTGAGGGGTTGTTAACCTTACCATTTAGCCCGAAATCGGCCAAAAGATGACCAAAGTTAGAGTGTTTTTATCCCTTACTGTTGTGGCTTTAAACCGACTGTCCTTACCTTCTTTAGCTGCAACGTACATTTTATTCAACATCGATGCGTACGCCTTCTGGTCCTTATTATAGTCCTTTACTGTTAAATGTTGCCGTTCTAACATAACCCTGTAAATAAAAGATAAATATTTGGGCAGGTAGCGCGACATGGAAAAGTTTGCCCCGTGTGGTACAATCCGTTTCAGGAGTACTTCACTGAAATATTCAAGCATACACGGTGTAACTCATTATCAAGAGCCCTTCGTTGAAATAGGTGTGGAAAGATACATTTATTGTAATGGTGGTTGACATAGATTCAGTTTGGCCGTGTCGATACCAGTTTTCAACTCGAGTGCAGCTTTCTTTGACGTTGACATTAAGTCGCCATCATCCAGATTCCAGACACTTCAGCTTAAATATAGGAACGCGGAAAGGAATAGAGTCTTCGAATTCATGACGCTGCACTTACCTAAAGTCCCTGCTAAGTCCACTGATAAAGCCAACATAATATTTTTGCTGCTTTTGTATCTCTCCCTCCGCTACAACCAATAACTGAAATGAAGAAACCTTTAAGATGGAGGTGATGCAGAATTTCATGCCCTTGGGAATGTCTGTCTATCTTTCTGCATGTTGTCTGTGCTTGTGCCTGTCTGTCTGTCTGTCCCTTTTCCCCTTTAGTCTGTAAGTGTTTTCGTTCTTTTTCAGTTACCGTCTGAAAAGCCGCTGTACTAGTGGCCGTCCTTGAAGGTCCTCCTGGTCTGTACATACAAAGACCTAGAATCACATACATACTCGATCTTTGAGGAATAACTGCTGCTTCATTTTCTCCACTTCACTTGAAGGAATCTTGCCAACTAACAATAAAACAATCACTTGAATGAAAAATGAGTTGTATTGAGAAATGTGAAAGGGGTCTTCAACGTGTCAAGCCTAACAAAAATAAATTCGTTTACCTCCCCCGTGTGATCGGACTGTCCCGTTTTTGACGTCTTTTTCCAATTTAAGATATTTAACCTGATCCATTAACTCCTGCCAGGGAGGAAACAAAAGAAGCTAAAATACTTGTTGATTGTTTTGGAGAATACACACAATTCGCCCTAACACAGGCGAAAATAATTGACGGACTGACTGACACACTGAATGACTGATTGACTGACTGACTGTTTGATTGATTGATTGATTGATTGATTGATTGATTGATTGATTGATTGATTGATTGATTGATTGATTGATTGATTGATTCATGAGTTGATTGATATGTTGATTGATCAGTGTCGGTGATTGACTGTGTCAGTCACGAGTAGGCGCGAAGACACGTTTCATAAGTTGAGAACGGAGCAATTAAACAGTTTCAAACACTGACAAAACGTTTGTTATGCAAGAGGAGTCCAGGTCCAGTGGCCCTTAAACAGGGACTTAGTGTCTTATGTCGTACCATTATTCGTTGATTTAGCCTTGATTTAGTCTCCTCCAGCTGAGTTTTTGTCTTTTCGAGTTCCTTAGCAAGTCTCTCTTCACTAAATTAGGAATCAGACAAGGAAAAGTCAGACCAAATGCTGCAATTAATTAATTAATTTATTTATTTATTTATGCCCCCCCTCCACCCAAAAAAAAATAATATAGTATACAATAGACATTATTATAAAAGAGACAAATCGCAATAAATAATTACATGGGAGGATAACAGCAGGAGGAAACTTGATTCACTTGTAATATCTCAGTGTCAGTCTACCATTGAACTACGAGCTAAAAACAATACTGTTTACAATAAAGCTTAAAGCTTTAAAAATTAGAATACACACACTTAGAGCCCAGTCTCATTTCCGTATGAATAGAAAACACAACTGGAAATGCAGGAGATGAATATGAAGATGTTCAGTCCACCCTTAAACATAGAGGTGTGGCAGTGGTCGTACGGGTCCCGAACGAATAGCGTTCGCCTAAATATAAAGTTGTTAATTTCGGGAATATTCAGCAGTGCTAGTACAAATTTTATGTATGCCACTCTCAACCTACTTGAGTGCATTTACATAGTCAACGATCAATTCTACTGAGTCAGTATAATGATCTGGATAAATGTAGATTAATAAAAGATGACATATTTTAATGATTCTTGTCGCACGCAAAACCGTACAAGCGCTTGGAAGATTAGCGTGCGTTCTCCTTCGTTGAACGCATGAAAAAATAAATCGATAAATAAAACGCTATGCAAGGGCATTAAATGGCATAATACCGTTGCCGTGATTACCTTGATTGAATGTCTTTCATTAACTTGGCCTTTTCCCTTTGCCATAAACTAACGGTTCCCTCTCTTTGAAGTCTGAAAGAATCAATCAAAACGCTATTAAATTGACACCAACATCCAGTCAATGACGTCCTTTTTTCATTTTAAATGTCAACGACATCTAGAACGCCACAAACGAAGCAACAATGGCCCGCAGGCTCCTTTTGTATACATGAGCTAGTACATTTCTTTGCTTTCAGTCACCTCCAAGACAACAACATTAAATGATTATATATAAAGAAAAGGTAAGACAAATACATCAACGTAAACAGTCGATCTTTTTATCCTCGACGTCGTTGTCGTCGGCCTCTACGTTGTTGCTTCATCTTGCAGCACAAAGGAAAATGTTACGTTTCCGGCCATGATGATAAAGAACTGATCTTTGTAACTTACTGTTGAATTTGTTTTCCTCGCTCCTCTAACTGTTCTTCTAGCTTTGTACACGTCGCTAGCACTGTATTCTTCTCCGCCACAGCGTACTCATGTCTTTAGAAATGAAAAAAAAATTTTGACCTCAACATGATCTTATCAAGGTTGACAAAGATGAGCGTTGCCGCGAAGTTACAGTTTGTTGACTTCCTACGTGAAATTAAAAAGGTAAGAAGCAAGGGTCAACCATTACGCTAAAAGGTCCTACAAAAAGTGAGCTTGTGTCCTCATGACTACCGACGTACTCCGGTGATCAGAACGACAGGCACGCAGGAAGGACGAGAGGCGCGAAGGGGCGGTTTTCTTGTGTTTTCTCGCGGTACTTTGCAGTTGGCGCTCAAATTAGGCCGTCAGTCTGCAGTCTGCAGTCGAGTGTTCTTAATATGTCAAGGGTAATAAAGAAGTTGTTATTGTTGGACTCTTTTTCGCAGTTACTAACCTGTGTCGTTGGTGCATGGACTCTGCTTGCTCGTCTTGTAAATCACCTGCAAGTGTGCATGTGTAAAATAAACAAGTGGTGTTCAAACATCACTTTAAATGACCTATTAAACATTCAACAGGGCATATAATTTGGTGCAATATTTGTTGAGGAGCTTGGTGAATTTTGTTTGAACAGCAAATGCTGTCTCGTTAATGATGGCCTCATAAAAGAAAGTTTACTAGCTAACGACATACATACGTTTGAGTTTCATGTTTTCTTTAGAAAGCAATTGTTCAGCTTTTGTCTTATCCTGGAAAAAAAAGTGAAATTAGTTGATGAATGTCTGAACGCAAAAACCAAAAAAAGAAAACAAACAAACAAAAACAAAAACAAAACACCCCGTCCCTACATACCTGTATAAGTTGAATTATGCTGTTCCGTAAATCCTCCAAATCGTGAGAAACATGATTTATATATTGAATGTAAAATTTATCTGAAATAAAAAAAGAAATAAGTACATACCAGAAATTTGCCACTGAACTTGAAATCCTTATTATCAGAAGGAGTGCTAACGAAGAACGTACATTTCGGAAAATCATGTAATAAGAAAGTGCATTGCCATGTTTGGCACTGTACCGTATTCTTCAGCATCTTTAATATTTTCTATGTCATCAAACAAGTCCAATTTCGCAGGCTCCTTCTGTAATGAAGATTATACTCATTTTAATACAAGAAACGGGACGAGCTCACACATTTCAACTCTTCAGTTTATAATTTCATGAAGATGATCTCAGAGATGATACAGTTTTTAACCCTAGGCACAAATAAGTTTCATACCTCCGTTTGTTGCTGCAGCCCCTTAAGTCTTTCGATTTCCTGAAAACCGTTCAAATTTCAGATAAAGAAAAATTTCCATACATAGGTAGTTGTTGGCAATTGAGAACGACTATTCGTACGTTATACGGACCTACATAAATGAGAACAGAGACGTTTCCAGACTATACTCCTTACTCTGATGTCTTCGTAGTGCACTTTTAGGATGGTACAGTCATTTGCTGGACCCAATTCCAATGAAGGACAACTTCCTAATTCTATAGAGCTAGCTGCCGTTTGACATAAAACTCGCATAACGTACTGAAATATTTATTCAGAAAGAATAGTGGAAG
>BLFK01000901.1:1988916-2008274 GCA_014634185.1 Astreopora myriophthalma
ACGCTGAGACAAAATTAAATCCATTTGGGATCGTTTTAAGTTCTGTGGAGGAATGATGTCGCTCACAAAATACACCGGGGGACATTTGTATCCAGAGAGTTCTCCACAAAATTGAGTAAGACTTGCTTTCAATCGAAAGTTGGTGACGATGGAAAATTGTCGCTTTGCGTTACAAGCCCCTGTAAACCTTAAATACTTAAATTCACTTCGAGCAGCTAGGGAACAAAAGCAACTCAGTACGCCTCCAGGGTGTACTGAAACTTGTTCCCCGCTACCAGAAACTTGCATAATTAGTTACGTTCAAAAGAAAATAACTTCACTGCCTAATAAATTATTCTTTAACAAAAATTCTCTACATCAGTAGATGGCTCCACTATTTCACTACTGTAGTTGTTGAAGAAGCTATTTTTTCTCTCGAAGAATAACAAACAGCCATTTTCTGCCCACATTGTGAACAAACGGAATCACATTCTAGATTGTCAGAATATCTCAATAAATGTCTGGGCCACTTGACATTTTCTTCAATATTTCCTCCTTTTGCTGTACACTCAGTGATGGGAACTTTACATTGCCACACGGTCTTACTGTAAAGACCAGAAAAAAAAGGGTTTTCCCCTTAACTTCAATCCGATGGCTGTTCGCTGGTCCGCGCCTTGTTCGTCACTTCGCTTGTCTTCGTATCGTTCAACTTTTCCAAAAGTTTTTCATTCAGTCTTGCTTTCTCAGCTAAATCTATTCCCCCAATCTCAGGAAGAGAGCGCTGTTTTTTCACGGAGGCATAGAAATGGAATCCCTCGCTATTCTGTCTGTTTGCTGTCGATGAATTAACTGGCGAAATCGGCGATTCAGGCTCGTTGATACTGTACTGTCCGTTGTCAGAATTTGCTCGCTCGTACAGTCGTCTTCGTTGCGCTCGGCGAATGTAAGACAACATTTTCGCTTAACTGTCTTTGTGCTTCGTTTAAGGCTGGCTCCGTTGATGCTGAGTATTGCTAGTTTTGTATCACTGCCAAGCTGACATGTAAATATATTTTACGTGCTAACATTTGCATATTGCATCCTACGCAAATCCTTGGTTGATTATGAATAACAATGAGACACTTTGTTTTAAAAGCCTTTTAAGGTGCTTAATCAACACTTTGATCACTAGGCAACTGCATTCAATAGAAATTATAATCATGATCCCGGGAACTACACGAATTGTTCTCCCAGGAGAGAGTGTGCTTCACTTCTGACGTGGTTTGGGCCCCGAAAAGCAGTTTGTGAAACTACACTCCTCTCATTCCGAAACCCTGGTCTTTTAAGAGCCCTTTAACGAGTTCTCGAGAGAAAAAAACAGAATAATTGCAAAGTTTCTCGCCTGGAAACGTCTTCCTTTGGAAGATACAGAGGGGGGTTATTGCACCCGAAATAGGCCGGAGAGGTGTGCGATTTCGGCGATTTTGGGCGATTTAGAGAAACGCACACGTAGCAGTGGATTAATTTGGTCTGCATCGTCCTTAACGTAAGAGTGATTTACCTAAATTTAATCGGAGAGGCCATTTTTAAAATGTAAACTTTGTGGACTCCAGGGTGCTTCTAAGTTAAAACGTGAAACGAATCCAAAAGTTACTTCCTAGAAGGTACCCAAAGTGACACTATTTTCCTACACACGAATCATAACCTATTTGATCACTAAAAACTCCACTCAGCCGATATTTTTTTATACATCTGCGCATTTAAGAAAATTCAGTTAAGATCATACAATCTTATGTAACATAACTTGCTTCCTTAAACGTATCCGGAGTCACTTATCTGCTCGTGAGAAACCGTACTGTTCGTGAGAAACGATTACCGGCTTATAAAGCCATTACCGCTGGAGCCATTCCAGTTCTTCCGGCGCCATTACATCTTACGAGACTGTAGATTTCTTCTTATTTTATTTCATCTGTCTGTATGTAATAATTATTGTAGCTTTTTATGTCCTCCTGGTATTAGCTGCATGTGCTACTTAAGAGTGTAATAAACTAAGAACTAAGATCTCGCCGTAGGTGAGTAATTTGAGGCCACTGAGTCCTCGGTCGCGAATCTCCCACAGAGGTTTTCAAATGCTCCAGGCAAGTTCAGTTAGGGTGCTGGCCCGCTTTGAGTTATTTCCAACATCAAAGAGAGAATGAGACAGATTTGCTTGACGAAGTGAAAAGAAACTCAGGCAATTTAAGTTTGATATCTTCAGGTCAAGTCAACTTATTTGCTACAGTTGTAAACCTTGTAAACCAGTACAACTTGTTCATGTGTCAGGCAGTCGACGACTTAAATACCCCCCCCCACATACCCCCCGAAAAGAAACACGTTTGTCTCTAGTAAGTAGGGTGGGTGGACACCCCACAGGGGTAAAAACAACACCTGTTAAGGGGGAGATAAGCTCTGATTGAGCTAACAGCCATTCACCAATTATACCCCCATTTCAGTATGGGTCAAATCACGCCAGCACTTAGTCTCAACACTGCTTTGTATATAACTTCCGGAGAAGGAAAGGCTAGGGGAGTAAATCCAGACAGAAAAGCTGGCTGGACACACGGCAGAGGAGAAGTGCTCATCCTGCTACAGAAGAAGAGACAGAGGAGGAAACAGCAGGTAGCTACCCCACACCAACACCAGGCATCTCCCCCTATGACTGTGTCAACTGCGGCAGCGACTGTCACATTAGGGAGGGATTGATCAGTAAGAACCACCTTAATCCAATGGAAAAAGATTGGAAATGGACCGCAACCGGCTATCGCAAGATTTCTACCACTGTGCGGATTCTTTTCTAAATCACATTGCACACATAATAAACATGGTTTCTCAAACATTCCTTGCATGCACTGAATTTTTCAATATACTATCTAAATAATTTACCAGATCAGTTTTGATCTGGTAATGTCCAACTAATTCACAGACATGTCTGAGCAAATGCATTTTTTTTTCAACCACAGAACAAACGTGGATCAAATATGAATCTCAGTCTTTTTGTAAGTTAGGGAGGATGACTCATCTCACCGTGCTCATCTCGCCTCAGTGCAATGCCCCCCCCTGGTTTTGCCCCGATGAAACACAGGCGCAGATTTCAATATTGATATCCTTTTCATTATTGTCATCACCTGTGATGTCAGAAGTTAATCTCTGTCTTCTAGTCCAACCCCTGTGCTCTTCACCCCTACCCCACTTCTTTCCTTTACCCCTACTCCCCCCCGGCGAAATATACACACAGGTTTTGGTCTTTCATAAACGTTTTGTTTTGTCATTGTGTTCATCCTCTGAGCTATCAGACATTGAAGTTTCTTGTTTCTTGTTTCTAGTGCGACAAGTGTGCTCCCCACGCCTGCCTGGTCTTTTTGTTCTCCCTCTACCTCCCCTCTCGCAAAATCCATATACAGGCTTAGGTCCCGCGTAAACCTTTTCGTCATTACTGTCACTGTCTGTGCTGTCAGAAGTGGAATCATTTTGCCCGACACAACTCTCGCACCCGTCAACAATGCTCTGAGAATTACCACCCTGCTTATTTTTAGTTTTCGTCTTCTCTGCAGGAAACGAGGATTGAGTGACAGCACGTTTACTACGAACTCCTCGAGAGGACTCTCCGGCCGGATTCTTCTGAGAAACTTCAAAACTGTTTCTTTGACGAGACATTTCCAAAGGGGTAATTTTAACTGCCAATTCCAAATTCAGAGTTGAATTAACATCCTTTTCCTTTTTGCCTGTAGTCATTCTGCTGCGTCCGCAGTCTGTGTTGCTCACTTTCCTCCGGGTTTCTGCAGAACGGCATGCGCTACCTTTTTTGAATTCCTTCTTTGCTCGTTTTGGTTCCTTTACATCATCTTCATGTTCCCGTGGCTTGTTTGAATTTACCTCCGTTGACAGAGGTCTCTTTTTCTTACGCCCCTGCCTGTTTTTTCGTGCCTTACTTGGGGCATCCTCATTGGACTCGCTTTCTTTCCCCTCAGTTTTGTTCCTATCTTCACTGTTGCTTGATGGATTAAACGCACGGCACAACACTTGACGTATTCGCTTGCTTTTTATGCGTCTTGATTCTTGAAAAGTCACTTGGAAAAAATTACTGATCTTTAGTTGTGTCTGAAATAAGGAACGCAAAATATACTTCACTACATGTGCTACCTCAAAACATTTTGGTCAAGGGTGTGTTAATTCTTTGGCCACTAAATCAGTGCTGTGGAGAGAGTAACAACTGATGCACGACCACCATCTAGACAGAGGGTAATAAAGATACGGTACTGTAATAAGTGTAGGAGGTAATCGCACATGCATTACAAATCTTCGTAATGACTGTCGGCAAACCTCCTTTGTTGCTGTACGTGACCATATAACGTTAAGCAATGACTAGCGCATAATATATTTTTATAGGTCACGAGAAAATTAAACTACATTCAAAAACTCATTAATAATCCATGAAGACAATACAAAGAAAATTAATTTTTAATGAGTGTCTTTATATCTGATAAAACACGGCTAAATTTTAACCTCCAGTTTTACCTGGGAAAATAATTAGAAAACTCAAGGATTATTGAATAGATCTGCAACAGAGGTTTTTGAAGCCGTTCAAAAAACGAGCAGCAGTGCTTTATCGGGTCTAAAAACACTCGGCGACGCCTCCCCGACGTGTCTTATACCCGATAAAACACTGCTGCTCGTTTTTTAAACATTACATATCCCGGGAAAGACCTCTTCCTGAATTGACTCAGCATGCAAAATCGAACCATCTCTCTCGCCCACCTCGATTCCCATTTTCTGGGAAAGCAGGATGAGTTCTCCGAGATTGTGGTTAGGTCTATTAGAGCACGGACACACAAATGAAGCTACTATATACATTTTTTCCTTCTTTATCGTTGAAAACAAAATGTTTCCATGTTGAGTAATAGATCATGTGGTACATGTAAGAGATTGCATTACATAGAGAGCGGCACCGGCACTTGTGTAACTGCAGCTCTTGTGTCACTTTTCTCATTATTACATTTTGACGTCATCTGTGATACATGTATATAGCTGGTTATTCACCGTGTTCACAATCAAGTTTTCTTCGTTAATTTTTGATTGATTCAAATTGATCACATGTTGTGACAGTACTCCTCAGCCGAGGACGGGGAGAGATTATCGGGAAATATTACCCATCAGTCGAAAATGACTGGATGAGTATATGGATGTATACCACCAGCTTGTCACAACAAACACTGACAAAAGATAAATCTAATGTTTCAATTCCTGCAAATCTATCTCACCTCGTCCTTGTTAAGCTGTTTCAAAACAGGTAACAAGAGCTCATCTGTCCTTGCACAAGACCAACCCAGCTTGTCAGACGCGAACGTAAACACGTTAAGGACTTGAACAACAAACCTTTTTTATGACATCAATACATGTAAGTTTTTAAGAACAACAACAAGAACAACAACAATCGTCATCGTCATCGTCATCGTCATCTCCTGAATCATCATTAAGGATATAATCTAAGAGAATGCAGATCCGGTTTTCCCCACTCAAACTGCTCCATTGATTCATCAACCAAAGGATGAAGATAAGCTTCAAAAACTTCTTCCGAAGGAAAATCACTTGGCAACACAACAGTCCTCTGAAAAATACATCATCAAAATCCAGTGGTACATTTTTTTAACTTAGCTAAGCGAACGTGCTGAATGTAAGATAAATATGGAAGTGTGGAAATGCTACTAAATCACAACAAAATTTGAGAGGAGTAGGATGCTATAGCACATTACGGTGCTACCGTGTTTACTTCTTTTGACTTTACCAAAACCCTTAACCTTTTACTTCCTAAGGAGTATCCCAGTTACGATAAAATCGTCTGGCGTTAGCCAGAGTAAATTATAAAATAATTAGGATAGTACGCACTCTCTCATCGGTCAATAGCTGTGTTTAGATGAGAGTATGTAAACACGGTTGTGACATCACACGACTTTTGATTGCTTACGTGCTGTCAGACGCGCGTTTTGATTGGCTGGTAGGAAATATGAGCGTATATCAAGAAAATCTGTTTCAATCATTCCTTCATTTGTCGAATTACTGTTTAGAAATATTTTATAGAAGCAATAGAGGACTTGCGAGAATTCAACAGGGAGTTGGGAGAATTCTTGACGGTTATGCAAACCCTCAACTGCGTCTCAGGTTTGCGCAACTGTCTCGAATTCTCCTAACCCCTTTGTGTTTAGATGAGGCTATGTAAATACAGAAAAGTCCGCTATTGCTTAAATCTATTGAGTCCTTCCCAGGGGTGAAAGGGTGAGTTTCCAGGCGAAAATATAAAAGGCCAAGATGACTGTCAAGGGAAAATAAATTTATTATAATTTTCTCATACCATCTTTCTCTTAAGTTTAGTTTCTTGAGGAATCTTTGTTTCCTCTTGAGCTTCATTGTGCCAGGTCCTGCACAATTTAAGTACAAACCAAAGCAAATGTCAATTTCATGCAGTGGATTACAAACTGCAGAGACCTCAAGGCATGAAGACATTAATGCATTAAGGCTTCAATGGTCTTACCTGAATTTCTTCAGTCCTTCAAGATCCTCGCCTGAAAACTCCTGTAAAATCTCCATAGCACCAACTGGCCCAACACCTACAAATAAGGAAAACATTTAGAGAGTGTTATTGACACAGAGAATGATGCAAGACCAATGGACAAAATTTAAACGATTTAACAAACCTTGAATTCCTTCAGTGTAGTCACTTCCTGTTATGAAAGCCATGCAGATGAGATTTGATCTATTTAGTGCTGAAACAAAATAAAAACACCTGCTCAAGAACATTTTATTATTTTGCATAATAACAGCTTTTCTCGAAACAGGAGAAAGTAGTTACGGTGTTACTGAATTCAAACACAATTGCACAAAACAATGGTGCTCTTTTCATTCATGCATGTACCAATTTATAGCCAATAGAGCACACACATATTTCAGGTTCCACTATCTCCCATGTTTTTAGTCTCGCCATTGGAACCAGTTTCATATCTCTCGCTCTTAAAAATGGTACCTTGTTTTCCCTTGCTCAGCACCGGTTGCACTTTTTCCGGCACTTTCTGTTTTGGCTGTTTCCAATACTTATTTTTGTTCATACTGGACTAACCGAGATTTCTCTGCACTGCATCACTAACATACAACTCGGCATGCTTCTCTTGATTAAATACATTCTTGTAAACTTGTGTGCCTCCAAACAGAAAGATATCACTGTCATCTGTGATGGAACCTTCTGTTAAACCTAACACATCTAAAGCAGCACACTGAGCTTCAGCTTCCATTGGGCTCACAAGATATGGGACACCAAACAACTGGAGCAGCTCCTGGAGAGGGGAGAGAGGATGCTTATGACAACAATGAACTCTCTACAGTGAGCTGGGCAGATAAGGTGTTAAATAGATTCCATCAAGAATATCTATAAACTTGTTTGCAGAGTAATCTTTGTGACCTGACAAATATATGTGCCACAAACATTCAACCTACAAGCTTTTGAATTTAGCCTCATCTTCCACTGACTTCTGTTTAGTTCTTAAACATGTGAATGCACAACAGCTAAAGAGCTAACTGTTGGTTACCCTCTACTCTATCATCAAAGTCTCTGTGAATCAAATGCACCATTCTACAACTTTAATGTCCCAGGCAGATCCTAATTTAATACCATATTGCTTATAGCAACTTTTTTTCTCAATACCTGGCATTCACGAAACATCTCATTAGATACTGTGGCTGCAATACGGTTTTGTCTGGCTTCTTCTGTTGCCAAGGTCTTCTGTTCTGTTTCAATATTTATCTGAATTTCCTCCAAGCCCTCCTGCAAAGAAAGTTAACAGTGTAACTAAACGAGCACTGGTCAAGAACAGACATATGTCACAGTGGCTTTTACATGTTACCATACTGTTAGGACATTTATCATAAAATGTTATACTGAACCACTAACAGTCATGTCCGTACCAGTGTAGCTCCTCGCCATTCCACAGGAAGTCCAGATGGACCAGCCTCTTGCTCATCCCCAGCCATACCAATGCCACTCTGTTCTGACAAAACTTCAATTTCTACATCTTCTGTTTTGTCATTTGCGTAGGAACAATTGACATCTTGCTGCATCTCAGTTTCTGCACGGCTTAAGAGTGTGGTATCCACATCAACTACAGGGGCAACAGGTTTGAATTCTGTAGTTTCCATTACTGTAGCATCAGTCAACATTGGTTCTGCTGTGGGAATATGAACAAGGCTGAGGACATATCATCACAGGATCCCTCTTTGGCCCCTTGAAAGTCAAGTCCAGAGGGCATGGCTCAAGTGGGAAGTTTAAACCACAATTTTGGGGCACAGCCATCCATCTTTAATAGGTAAAAGGAAAACCCCAAAAACTGCAGGTCACATAGGAAGATTAAAAGAATTCTGTTCTATCAAGGAACACTACACTCACCTTCATCACCTTCAATAGTCTTCATAACCTTCACAGGTAGCCCACTTAAATCACTTAAACTGTGCTCATGTGGGATTCCAATATCACCCAATGTATCCTTAACGGTACTACGGGCAGGCTTAAGTGAAGCATTGATTTCTTCCACAGAACTTCCTTCAGAGTCACTTTCAACAACACAAACAGCATTCCAAGTTTTTTCCTTTTTCATTTTATCATCAACAATTGTCATTGTTTGATCATTTTCTGTCTCTTCAATATGTCTGTCTTGTTCTTTTGACTCTGAACTATGACAGGGCATTTTTTCCTTTTGCCCACTATCATCCCTATCAAGTGTACTAGAGATTAATTCAATGGCTGCTTTCTGTTTGTTTGAGACTTCCCACTTTTTAATAAGGTCTTCAAGCTCCTTTTTTTTGCTCATGATCTGTGTGAGGAGACCATCATTCTCATTCCTTTCCTTTGTGGAACTCCCACATAACATTCCCTCCTGTCTATTATGAATGTTACACATTTGCAATTCTGGATTTTTCCCTCTCCTTTCATCATTCATTAATCCAAGATTGTCAATTATTTGTGACTGATATTCTGGAGCAACACCTCTATCTGCAACACTGTTATCGACATTGAATAACACCTGCTGACTGCACCTGTTCCCTTTATCTAGGGAAAAACTGAAAGCACTTCTCTTTCTGTGTGGACTGGTTGGTGAGAGACCGGCTTCCGCAACATCCACCAGAGGAGATAAAATTTCAGAATCACTGGAGAAAAGCTCGGGAATATCGAAGATCGGAGGCTTGGTTGAAACTGTTGCTTTAGGGCGTGGATTTGTCCAACTGATTATCTTACAGTCTTGCCCATCACGAAAGAAACCTCCCTCCCCAGAGAAATTTTCAGATGATCCTGAAAAAGAAAGGCACAATTACTTGTTCAGCCACATCTGTAATAATTGTCATAAACCCATCACCATCACCATTATCATAAACACCATTGCCATCTTTATTTAATCAATAATCATCACCATCACGGTCACCATCACTGTCAATATTATCACTAACGGTAGCATCACTGTGGTTGTCTTCATTAGAGTGGTTTTCAATTGAGTGTCATAAAACCAAAACCAAAGTAATTACAGAGCCAGTCATGTCCTGACGGAAATGAGTACACCCCTCAGCCAATCACAAATCAAAGTAAGTCACAAACTGGTTTTACTAGGGAATCAGAACCAAAACCAAAGCAATCGCATAATCACTTTTAACACTCAATTGAAAATTGCTCTATACTGTAATCATCTTCATCATCATTGTCACCGTCCTTATCAAAGTCATTGTCATCCCAACTAATATCTTTATCATCATTAATGTTGACTTTACTGTACAAATTATAACCAACAGTAATAATAATAATAATAATAATAATAATAATAATAATACTTTATTTAACCACGTAAAACACCCAGGAGCTGGAAGCTCGTTATAATGTGTATGTGAACAAATCAACTGAAACCAGAACAAATTAAATCAAATATTGGTTTTTGTGGAGAGCGGAAAACCGGAGAAAAACCTCTCGAAGCAGAGTAGAGAAACCAACAAACTCAGCCCACATGTGATGCCGAGACCGGGAATCGAACCCGGGCCACATTGGTGGAAGGCGAGCGCTCTCACCACTGCGCCAACCCTGCTCCCCTTAAGTGATTGTGTGAGCCAGGCCTTACCTCCTTCCTGCTGGTCTCGCTCTTTGGATCTACCATTGCTCTTTATCAAGATGTAGTGAGCTGAATCTTCTGATAATATCTTTTGTGATTTAACATCAGAGTTTTCTCCCAGTGAATCCTGAGATGCAGCACCAACAAGATCTCCAGAATTCCTGCTATTCATTTCCTTGCAAAGCTCATCAAGGCGCTGGTTCATTTTACCTCGCTTTAGGACCCCATCCAATTGAAAGCTTGAAAAGTCAGTTGATTGCTGGAAAATTTTAATTAACATTAATTCAGAAGTCCAAATTTTATCATTATCCACTTTATCAATATAGCAAAGTATGGAATAACTTTTAGAAAGTGGCAATCAATAAAGGCCAGAGTTAAATTTGTTGATTAAACTATTAATTGTACCCTAGGCATATCATTTTTGTTTCTCCATTTTCTTTCTTCTTTCATTTCTTTAATAAGCTCATGTTGTATTTCTGCAGGTAAGGCCTTGAAGTCTTGTGATTCAATGTTTATTGCTGCAGGGTCCTGGTATGTTTGCTGTTTAACAAAAAAAACTTATTCAGTCACTGGAAAAATCAAACGTTGTAGAGTGATGTTTGAACATCAGGTCAGAGGTGCAAGTTTCCTAAATTGTCAATACAGTTGTTCAGACAGAGGACAGCCTAGGAATAGACTAGGAAGACATTTGGGGGGAGGGACGTGATGATGGGCGGTAGGAACAGATACAAGCCATGGCAATATATCTATAATGTAATCAGCTTGATGACTGGATTTACTTTACCTGCAATTGTTGGCCACGAAACTGATCCAGAATTGGAATATCATCCTCTTCTGAAGAACTATACAAGATATTGTCATTAGACAAAAATAAATGAGAATGTTATTGTCCAGTAGTTATAACCCATGGGAAATTGACTCATGGGAAACTGACTCAGAGAGCCATTCATTAACTCTGTGGGACGTTAAAGAACCCACACACTATTCGCAAAGAGTAGGGCAAGCTGTACCCAGTGTTGTGGTCTGACCTCATGGACACACTATCAATTGGGGCGAAAGCTCTGTTGTGTGGCCCCCACCACCTTAATTGGTGGTGAAACTCCAATAAACTCTAAACTCTTTAACTAATGCATACTTTAAATTTTTCAGCCCCAATATGGGAAAACAATAAATTGTCCTACCTCACAATATCACTGCTCAATCAAACAAAAATGCCATGGTCATAAACCTTGATTATTACCACTCCAGACTCACCTTCTCTTGCCAGCAGTAGCTATTGAAGGTAATGGAGGAAGCTCAAAAACATCAGGCTCTCTAGGGCTCTTACTTCTCAGAGTAGTGACACTAAAAGAGAGCAAAGATGGGAATGATTTCAGTCTTATTACTAACTACAGTATATACGATTAAATAGAAATTCCAAAGCAAACCAAAATATTATGACAACATTGACAAACTTTTGACTACCTTTTTCTTCCAGTGACTACTTCAAGGGCTTTTCCCTTCAAATAATTTTTGACAATTTTTTCTGCAGCTCTGCTGGAGCCATGAATTGCTTTAAACCGTCTTTCTCTTCTTGCCACCTGTGAAATACGAAGACTTCTAAGAATCTTCATGACAAAGTCCAGTGCATTATTCAGGAAAGAAAGATGCAATTATGAAACCAAAATATTTGTAACTTACCAAGGTCTTTTTCTTAAGATGAGGAACTCCACCATCAAAAACAAAAACCGGCTTTATCCTGTAATAAAGCAGCTTGCAGACTCGATTGAACAAACCCACGAGATGTGCATTGTAAACAGGATTGCCATGCTTGTCACGCATTCCCTTCACTGACTGATTTAGAATCAAACTGGCATCTGAGTGACATTAAGACCTCAATAATGACATCCAACTCTTAAGTGGTTTGAATACAGGTCAAGTCTCATATGAACTTGGTATAAATTACTATAGGTTTGGAGAGTGTAGTAAAGACAGACTGCCATTCCCTGACACCTGTGGACCCCTGTAATATATCATGTGGATGGTTGTTCAATGCAAACATTTCAAATTTTGTCATAATTATCAGGGCCTATACATACACTTATTCAGATTACACATGACAACCTGTGTTAGTGCATATAAGCTTTTAAGGTTCAGACATAGCAAAAAAGTTTTCTTGGAATGATGCCCTCCTCTTTTTGCTTCTTCCTTGTTTCTTTTAACGTGTTTTTGTTTTTTTGTTTTTTCAACAATGGGACACCCCCTCTTATGTCGTGAAGTTCTTTTGGGGGATAATATGTCTTCTCAACATCCCGTTTTCAAATTGAGACACTGATGTTTTTACGACTCTGATCTTGCAAGAAGTTAAAATGAATTAAGCTCAGCAATACGAGTGACTCTTTATCCAAAGGATACCAACTCCCAGAACTTTGTTCTCTAATGATTCCAGGGTAACAGGTCGTCCTACACACTCTAGAAGCTGCCAAAGACCTTTCACCCCCATAGCAGACTGGATTATTTTAAAAACACAAACTTTACACCCTAAAGATTTATATACGGGTTTAAGCAATGAAATTGAACCACAAATATAAACAGTGCAGATGCCATCCTTGGTTATTTCTTGGCCCGATTTAACATTCTCGGTTAAAAGGTAATTAAACGATAATAAATTATGATGACTCAGAGATTTCGAAGAACCCCGCCGCCCGCCATGTTGGAATTTCCCGCGCATCTGGTCAAGTCGAAATACCGCTGATTGTAGTTTATAGTATAGCGTGACAATGCTGTTACAGCTAAGTTTTATTCGGCTTTATTTTCATTTAAAGTTTTTTCATTGAAAAAAAGTCGCTCGTATAAAGGAATAAAACAAGTTTATGCCCTTATGATTTTCCTTTTCGAGCAATTCGTTCGCGTCTTTCAAACATCGCTGAGATGACCTTGAGTGACACGGCAGTTTTTCAAATGCGTGGGAGGACGGGTCGAAATGACATTTGGAACTTTCTAGTCCCGAAAAGCGTGACATTACGTAGCGTCTATGAAAAGAAACCTTTATTTTCGGTTTTTTTCTTTCCCACGTGTAAGTAAGACAGGTATTGCACAAAACAAAAGAAACCGGAACATCAAAGCTTATGTTTCAAAGCAGAGACCAGGAATCTTGCCAAATACTGTTGGACTGGAAAGGAAATTGACATTTTGAATGTGTCACGCTATTTAATGGTTGAAAAAAGTTGTTGTTGGAGAGAAAAAAGAAATAATTTTCGCTTTCCAATTTCTTTATTTTTTCATTGAAAGAATGAGTTTTTCCCGTGGGTTGAGGTGGGTTGAATATTCTCGCGGTCTCTTCAGTTTGAGTTCTAGAACGACGCGGTATCAATTGTATTATTCCATCGGTCAATACCCCCCTCGCCCACCTGAAATCAAACATTAAAATCGTATGGTTATTGACAACAAATCCAAGACATTGGGTTCCAGCTAGGGAAAATCCCTTAACTATTAAATCATCGGATCCGTCAGCCCTATAACATGTCCTAGGAAATTTTTCGGTAGTTTCAATTCTTTTGTGTTTTAAATGTAGCTTTCTTGGAATATGGTCAGTAGATCGGGCAGACGGCCTGAATCTGATCTCGATACAGAGTGAAAGTCATTCATGTTCTCCACTAACAACTGTTACTTTTTCCATTAAAAATAAGGCCAACAGGAAGAAAATTACATTGACCATAACAAATTGAAGTCAAGCCCAAGAGTGGGCGTGAAAAAGACAACTCAGTTCAGTTCAATTTGAAATAGCGTAAACAAACAAAAGTATGAACATCTTATTCTTAAACAATATTCATCTTCGCTATTTTTCTTAAGACAGGTCTTGAATCAAAATTTCCATCTGCCCTCTAAAAATGTTTTTTTTATTATTATTATTATATCTGAGTGGTGTGATCGCGTGACCAAGCGCTTTTCCCGATTTCTTGCGAAATGACAATTGGCATAACTTGGCAACCAATTATAATCTGATCCCCTAGCCGATAAAAACTTTCTTTCGAAAATACAAGATGTTAGAATGAATTGGCCAATGAGTTATTTTGTCAGCATATTGACAAAACAAATATAACGCACCATCCACTGAAATCCATATTCGGTGAAAAGACGTGGGCGAGTGCGGGATGAGGGGTTTCAGAAAGGTTGATAACTTCCTGTAAGTCCTTACATGCTCAAATTCTCAACCAACATCCTTTTTTAGACGCACATTAAAATTATAGAGCTTATAAATTTCTGCGTGGTTATAATTTTGTTGTACAGTGAGCGACAGCTACGATCAAGACTTCAATCTTCTACATTCTCCACGCGCTAGACAAGTACTTCATTACCCAACATGAAAAGTTTCTTGGATCCAAAAGTCGAAGAACTCCTCGAAGGCAAGTCTGAAACAGAAAGATTACAAGCCATCGCGTTTTCCATAGCTTGTCTGTTGAATGGACCTACTGCATTTCAGCCTCCCGATTTCTACCACATCCCAAAACGTTCAGGTGAATTACAAAACAAATAGTTTTCAAAATAGTTGATTTAGATTCTAATGACCTGCCTTCAATGTGAAAAAGTAAAAGTCATTTTATGAAATGGCTTTAAAGTTTCTCATACGAACTATACTAGAGGCCAAAACATCTAAATGCCACGATCTTAAAAGTCAGTAAAATATATTATGTCAATAAATATTACAAGATGTTTGTTTTCCCTGGTTTTTAAGTGTTTATTTTGAAGTAACTACATGTTAGAGGAGAAGGTTACACTTGCTCGAGTATATCGTATGTCTTAACACGCAGTTTCAGGAATCGACACTTTTTGGTTTCTGAACTGGTTGGTTTCGAACATAAAAATAATCGGAAATATCGAAAGATCTGGAACAAACTATTTGTCTTTCAGTTTTTGTCTTTAGCAATAGTTTCGTGCTACATGTACTGATGAAATAACACGATTAAAAGAATATTAAGTTCAATTTAAAAAGGCCGATCTCGAGGTGTCTAACATTCAATTTCCTATTTGATCACTCACTTTTAGTGTCAGAGACAAGTGACGTGGAAAGAACAGAGGAAAATGAGACAGAACCGGAAAATGAACAGGCATGAGGAACAAAACGTGACTTGGTCAGCGGTCAGAGAGACGTTCCCACAAAACACGCTGAAAAGGACTAAGACAAACAATGTCGCTTTCAGACCGGAAATAACACAACGTAGACTGAGTCATGACAATGCGTGACTTACAGAAGTGATGCGGAATTTAGGAAGAGTGCGGACACTTCTGTTTGTCTCATTAGGTGGAAATGAACGAGAACCAACAGCACACAATAACCCGCTAACGTTCAGGAAGTAAATCTTCTGATACGTTGCGATAATCTAACCCCCCTCAGTGATCACTCTCTGTTGTACAATCCTGTCAAGCGGAACATTGTTTGACAGGGTGAAGGACAAGGCATATTATAGCTCGTGTAATTAAAGTTATCGGCATAAAAAAGAAATCCTGTTATTTACGTGTATATTATTGTTAAAATCCTTATTGTGATGTACAAAATCATGTTGTAAATGTTGTAAATAAAGGCGGCTCAAGTAACCATTAAGTATGCTGAGCAAGTATAGTGAGAAAAAAACGTGAACACAGGGGAAAATTCCTCACATCAGAGTGTCTGCAATAACATGGGCTCTTATTTAGGTCAACACGTTTGGAACAGCACCCAGTCAAGACCATAGATCGTGTTTACTCACGTGACCAGCAACCATATCGATTAGGAAATATTTCCATAAAAATAGAGTTTAACTCCCCGAAGATTGCTTAGGTACACCAAAATGGCCACCGTTTCTTTGTATAGGTGCACCAATATGGGCGCCGCGACGTCATGCGAAAACGATCTACATACAAGAAACTACTTTTTCCCTTTTTTGGATAAGATGTATCAGTGACCTTTTAAGGGCTGGACACCGTATGACTTCAGTACGTATGTCACTCAGTTCCTTGCAACGCACGCGTTAACTCGCAGAGGAGATCGTCAGACTTAACCGCTAATGGAGGACTGGACCACCTTACCTATTTTCTTTCCTGGGTTTCTCGTTCCTTGCCCTATAAAGCAGTAAACATTCAGAAATGAAGGAGGGAAAATGGAGTACAGAGCTGGATTGCATGGTTGGGTTTGTGAGGGGGGCATAGATTTTTTTGTTATCGTTATCTCTAGTTATATTTTGTACAGAGAACACCACGACAGCAATTATCTCTGATATATAATTCAAACAGTTCCATCTGTAGCTTTATTAGCACAAATAACAGCGGAATTTCCAAAATGAAGAACTACAGAAAAGGTTTTGCTTGCGAACGACCTATTATTAAGAGTTAAAACCACGATATGGGATCTTGTTTAATTGTAATGTGTTCGTGATTTGTTCAATGAAAAGCGCAGTAAATTTAACGCACATTCTTTTGTTTTTACAACACTTACCTATCCATCAGGTACAAAAATAAATTTTCACAAGCATTTCATTTTGTTCACGTGCTTGATTACTGAATACATACAGATAGAAAATAAACAAGCCAGTGAAAAAACAACGACGACGACGACGACGACGAAGACGTGAACGCCACTGAAAACGAAAATCTATTGCAAAAACGTCATCAGGGCTATGGATACTGAAAGCATATCATTCAACCTCATTGATCCAAACGAAGCTCCGAGATATTGACCAATATTCACTTCAGCGTCCTTTTCAAAGCGAATCCATCTAAAAAACTTTTGTGATGGCAAATACTTTCACTTTACATATGAACAGAGGCTAATTTTCATAATAAAGACTTCACATTTCGACTGGTTTGAACAAGAGGCCCAAGCGAACTCGGAAAAGTCCAAATACAGAAACGTAGGAAGCCAGGAATGGATATGCCCCCGGGCTACGCAGTGCCCGTTCTGAGATCATTTGAAGGGTAGACAAAACATTACAGCGGCAAGCGAATCATTTAGAAAATCATAAAAGCAAAATGAGTCTTTTCCTGGTACCATACACCGTATTCCAAAATGGCCGCCATTTTAATATCCTCTTCAAATTAGCCCTGGATGCTTCTTCCTCGAGCTCAAAATTCAAAAGAACATTGTACCTTCTTTTATCTATTCGGCATATTTATTCCCAGTCTTCTGCAATTAGAGAGACTCGCGTATACGGCAGCAACGGCAAACGACAGCTTGTAAGCATAGTTTTTCGCGTAAGGCTCACGTTTTGTCGGCTTTTGTTAAAAAGCAAAAGCAACAGTTATAAGCTAAGGCTTCAGAAAGCATTGAATTAATAGCCTGGTCTAATTAAAGAAACTAAGCCGATGACTTTATTTTCCTCTAAAGCTTAACTCGTATAGTAAGCTTAAGTTTATTTCACCTGTGTGATTTTATTCTCCGCTTTGGCTCACTTATTTAGTATAAATATGTATTTTAACATTTATTTTACACAGTTCATGAAATAAAAAAGACTTTGCGATATAAATAATTCCGTTATTTGATAAAAAACTATAGAAAAAAGTCCAATTTTATACTCACGTCCTCACGTCCCTCCGTTACATGGAAACACTGGCTCTCGAGTTGAAACTGCAAACGGCAACCGGCAAACGCGGGAAAATGTTGGTCACGTGGTGATCCTGCCGTTTGCCGTTTGCCGTATACGCGAGTCTTAATTGGCCAACAACTCGGCTGAGGGCAGACAGCTGCCATTATTTCTCAGCCGATATAAAAAATACCGGTTATAAGCGTACCGTAACAATTATTATATTTTCTTACTTTCTATCGTTCAGCAAGACTTTAAATAAATGGCAGATGAATAGCGTATTTTCTTTTATTTTAAGACCGCATTTTGGTCCTATAAATGTAATGATACTTGATGAAGACAAAGTCGAGCTCGATCTTCTCCCACATTCCATGAAACCCTGTGACGGGTATAAGAGGGATACATATCTCTTCTTGAAATGCACATTTGCTGAAGAAAACAGGTTATTTTCCTTATTTTTATCGCAACGAAGCGATAAAAGAAACAATTTAAAATCCCTTCTCTTTAGTTTTCGTTCCTCTTCTGCCATTAGAGACCTTACAAAACAAGGACGACGACGGCAACGAGAACGTCATTTAAAAATACATGTTTGCGTTAATGGTATCACTAAGCAACTATTTGGTGTCGTTCCGCATTTAAAATGTGCAGATACTGACGAGAAAATAAACTGGTACGAGCGGGTTAGAAGCGTTGAGATTGAAAATTCATCGTCTTGTGCTAACGTCGTCCCCAGAACCTTGAATTTGGTAATTTCACGTCATCATTTAGGAGATGACGGCAAGGAGCGTGCAGAGCCATTGTTTTTGCACACTAAACCTATTGTTTTGTGGCGTTCTCGTTGCCGTCACCGTGTTTCGTAAGGTCCCTATTATCAGTTGAGGGCACAACCTTGACTCAGTAAAATTGCTGAGAAACGCAGTGGACAGTAACAACGTTGTTACCTGATTGGTTGACAATTTTAGCGTGCTACACGCGTTTGCAGAACCAATGGCCGAAAAACCTTCCCCATTACAGAGCTCAGAAAGTCGGCTATCAGCCAACGAGAAAATTGAAGTTGCTTGTAAGAGAAGAATTAATCATTAAAGCATCATGCCGAATACGCTCGGGAAATTAAAACTGTACATTGATAAGATACATCTAAGAAACTGAACATAGCTTTGTTGTGATTCAAAAAATATGTTTTCCGTTTGATAACATGGCCAATTTGTTAGTCAAGTTAAGTTTACATATATTACGGGCTATTCTCTGTGCTCCCGTAAGATTTCCCGCCATTTGTGTCCTTCGTGGCAATTGTACTTTCGTCCCCAGAGCCTCTCCACCCTCTATTCCCGTTGAAATTTCCATTTTCCTCGTCACCAATTCCCGCTGCCGAGCCAACTAACGAAGAGTCTGACATTTCGGTTTCTTTCAGTTTTTCAATGAAGGAAGCCTTCTGCATTTGATGATGAAGGTTTGAAGCAATCATACTGAGTGTAATGGATAGCACGGAAAGACCAAGGAAAATCAGGAACACGTTTACGAAGACAAGCTAGATGACAAAACAAGAGGTAACTTTGTTGAGGAATTTCTGAAGCCCAAAATACCAAAATTAAACCCTAGTCATATAGATCACTGGCATTATTTTGAGAGCAGTATACGTTTGCCCAATGTTTTGTTACCTAGGAAAGACCCCATTTTACAGGCACCTTCTCCCCTT
>BLFK01000901.1:2022369-2035188 GCA_014634185.1 Astreopora myriophthalma
AACAATCATCTTACTGCCTGAGGAAATCCATGAATATCGAATTTCCAAGTCCTAAATCAGAAATTGGCAGGCTGACTTTTAGGCATAGAGCTGCCATTGCATGGAACTCACTTCCTGATTCGATCAAAAAGTCTTCTAGTCTGGAATGTTTTAAAAAAAGACTTAGATCTAGCAAGGACTTAATTAATTCTATAAGTTATAATAAGGAATCTTCCATGATAAGAAATAGGAATGAGAATTTTTTTTTATTAATCTTATCTTAATTTAATTATATTTAAATTTAAAATTTTTATAATTATTTTACCTAGTTCTTAACTATATTCTTAAATTGTAGTTCGTTGGCCTATATATTTATATTTGTATTATTATTACTATTATTATTATTTATTATTTATTTCTGTTGATTTCCTATTTATTTACATGTATATACTTTAGTTTTAAATAGTAGATAGGCAGGTCCACATCAGGACTTCAGTCTTGCGTATTCTGTAACCTGCGTTATCAAATAAACTATGTATGTATGTATGTATGAGATTTGCATGTGCATACTTTTGACGTAGCTAGCTGGCGTGCATTATAGTTCCAGAATGTGTGTGCGTGATGTAGGGTGCATGCATATGTTGAGATATATAATGCACTCGATTTGACCGATCATGGCATGCATAATTATTTGAACATTTTATAAATTACATGTAAAGATACACAAGGGATGAAACTTTTTCACGAAGCTGAATGAACACAATTTGAAAAATCACTGAAAGCTCCACACTATGCAACTTCTTTGAAACTGAAACACAAACAATTGAAAGCTGAATAATATGGGAATACGTCTACCTAACGGAATCCTGAAAAGAAACTATCCCTCAAGCTGAATTCCAGCTCTCTTTTCGTGGTATTTTTCAGTGACAGTTTTTGTCACACCTGTGTCCAGTTACCTTGGCACAGAAACGTCAGATTTACATTCCATCATGAGCAAAACGCGACTCTCCCCTCCTCTCGAAGTGTTTTGTGTGGAGGAAATCTGAACAATCACCTAATCCCTCTTAGGTAATCTCTGTGAAAAAAGTGTAAACATCGAGGATTCATCAGGAAAAAGAAAGAGGAATGTGTATAATACCTAATCAATTGCACTTGTGTCCAGAAATATGAGCAATAAACATCACAAGGTGTCCCCCAAACTGTGATTTTCAGTAAGCATAAACAGTTGCATTTATCCTCACTTAAAAATAACCCTAACACTAACCCTAACCTTACTGTCAGAAATAAGCACTAGATACATAGACGTAATGGGACACTTCGTGATGGATATCAAAATTGAGCGTGCATCGAATTACGTACATTTCTGGACATAAGTGCTGCAGTTACCAAGCACACAAAATTGTCCTAGGAGGTAGGGTAACCCTACCTGTGTAATTTACCGGTACACCAAGCTATCTTTGTCCCTCCTGCTACTGTGACCCTTTCAACTTCATGCTGCTAGTCTTTATTCATTATGATTGATTGATGTTCAACAGCCATGATTGAGTCATTCCAACCCTTGCTGTTATAATGGGTAGATTCTCATTCTGCTATCCCTCTAAATAATAGAATAGAGGCAGATATTGGCAGTTTTCATTTGAAATTACCACTGCATAAGATGTTACTATATACACCTAGCTTAATTAATAGGTCTCTACATTATAACTCAAACAACAAGAAACAAAAATGGCTGTCAAGTAGAATAAAAGAAGCTCCGTTGTAGTACAGGAAGCAGGAGGGAGGGAAGTAAAGTGCTAGACTGCCATGGTAAAATGTTGAAAGCACAAGTCAAGAACAGGATGCACCAGGCTTCAACTAGCCAGAGATAAGTACTGTACTTGCACAGTTTCCCAATTACAGGTAGATTCCCATACAGTGAAACTACTCTTCAGATAAGGCCATGTTATTGCATTGCAATCTACTATATAATGGCCTATGGATTAAAAAAAAAAAACATTGCAAGCTGATGGTATCATGTTTGCAGCATCTTCCTTTTTTAGAGCCGCATCAATCCAAACCAGACCGAGGCTAACCGTTGATGCAATGATAGGATACTGGGACTGTGAAGATCAAAATGCATCAATCACAGCTGTTGAAAACCGACCAACCTTAGCAGACCTTCATGCATCATAGGTGTTTTTCAACCAGTTGAACTCGTCACCTGATGAACACTACATGTAGTAGTAAGCACATCGTGAGACAAACAACAGTACTTCATTATTACTAGAATTTAATAGATAACTAGAACCAGGCTACAGTTATATTTTTTTTTACCTACAGCATCCATTAGTATGTTGAAATGGGCAAAGAGTGAGGATAATCTGGCTATTCAGGATGTATTTAGCAAGCTTTTTGAGGTTTCCAGCATGTGGACAGCAGTGTGGAAGGATTTTACTCAAGAGGTAACTTTAAAAGTGTTAAACTCTGCATTAGCGTAGCAATTGTATTATTACACTCTGAACAGTCAAGAAACAAGCTCATGTGTATCTTCATTAAGAGTTTTGTAATTGTATCACTTAATGACAGCCTTCTCAAAAGGTTTTTGTGGAGTAGGCTAAGAGAAGAAGGGATTAGGATCAACACCCCAGGGGAATCCAGGGGCATGCCTCCTGGGAAATTTACATGCTCAGATCAGAGGCAATTTGGTGAATTCTGGGACACTCTCTTTGTGTGTGTGTTGTCTTCCTTTCCTGCCACTACAAATTATGAATAAAATTTTGAGATGGTCACGATTTGAATAGAGGTGACTCAATGATCCACCGACTGGCCAGTTTTGACATGGCTGAATAAGGATCAGTCAACTTTGAACATTGTGGTACTGGTGAATAGTATTTAAAGAAAAAAAACTCAGTGCAATCAATTATTGTTTTTGACTTTTTTTCCTTGCAGTATTGCAAGTATAGAAAGAGTTTCAAAGAAGTTCTCAAAGAGGAGAAGGTTTTAGATGAAGCAAGGAAGTGGGAAGGAATTCACACAACAAAAATGAACAGACTTCAAAAGCAGGTTAAAATGGCAACAAGTTGTCTTACTTTACATTATTTTACATAAATTTGGTAACTTTGTGACTGAATTGCTAAGAAATACCAAGTTCTTTCTGCAACTTACCAGTATGAGGAATTTTTCATCATCTTTAGCTTGACCAAAACAAGAGAAAAAGTGATGGATTAAGGCCCCACTCTATATCAAATGAAATGCTTGAGGTAAATAATAATTTAGCACTTGCATTTTGATCCACCTACACTTATGAGAAGTTTGGTATTTTTTTCCTGTCTTATAATTACTCGTAAACTCTAAATGCAGGTCATTACCCAAGCTGAACAGGAGCAAGCAGAACTAGAAGTAAAAACAACCAAACATGAAATATTTAAGGTAACTTAAAATTGCTGATGGATTCTTCTAATCTTAAACCTGGTCACCACTATAGGGCAGCCAAATCGAATTCAATTCAATTCAGTTTTTTATATCTTGAAATGTCTAATTACAATTGACCAGACCAAAAAAAGCTTTTGAATGACTTGGGGTTTCCTGGGTTTCTTTTCATCCTATTGCCCTAGTTTTTGGCATACAGCATGGGCAAGTTCATCCTGTAATTTTAGTGCAGTCAATTTGGTGGAAATTGGCTGCGATTTTGTGAAATGACCTAGAACCACGCAAATGTCACATATGTTATTTTTGCCCAGAGCCCTTCAAATGTTGAATTATGTAAATAAATATATAGATAGATAAATAAATAAATAAATAAATGGCTAGATGACTAAATATTTTCTTTTTTGGCACTGTACTGAAGTGCACCTACTTACCATTTATTGGTCTCCCAGGAGGGCTTTTCAGGCCAATTTACAACTAAAGTCATCATCTTTAATAATTGACATAATATTTACTAAAAAGGTGCATTAATGGTTACAATTGACAGAGCAGTTGTTCGGAAGAAAGTTCTTGTATTGACACGTTTGTTAGAGGATTGCGCGACATCGGAAGAACGTTCTGGATTTGTGATATTTAACAAACATGATTGACTTGGAATGTTTCGGGAGGATGACAAAAATGCAAAACGTCGTGGGAAAAAAGGGGTGTTGGTGATCTATAGTTTTTGAAGGTGAAACAGCTTTTTTCTTCGGTCGCTTTCTGTTCTCACTCGTTGTTCAGTGATCAATGGTCAAATCAGTTCAAAGTTCAAGTTGCGTGGTTCAAGTTCGGTTCACAAGTCATGTTCAGTGAAAACGGTTGATTGTAAAAAGAAACAGCAGTCTTCAAGTGTGTGTAGTAAAACCAGTACCAAAACCAAAGTATATACAGAGCCAGTCATGTTCTGAAGAAAATAACTCTTCAGCCAATGACAAATCAAAGCAGTTCACCACTTAGTTTTCCTACCCAATCAGAAGGCAAAAGCAAGTAAATGCAGGTCGAGCCAAGTGCAGGAAAATGAGAGTGAATAAGTTACAAATTATTGGTTTTAGTTTGCATCTGATTGGTTGAAGAGTTGGCACAAGATTTTTGATCCAACCATAGAGCTACTGCAACCAAAGCAATCACTTAATTACAGCACTCACGTGAAAACTGCTCTTATGAAACTATTACTATAATAATTCTATAAGTATATAATATAAATTGTAAGAGAGAGAAAAGAAAAAGTTGGTTCGAGCCACTCAAGAGTCTTTTGAGTCTTAACCTCTACCCCAGCGGTCCAATAGTGTCTTCTTAAGAGAGGTCTTGAAGTAATACTGTATTAACAAAGTATTTTATTCACAGGCCCAGAAACTGAGGGAATCAATGTACCAAATTTCTGATGGTCTTAAACAGTGGGCTTCAAAAACATTGTTGGTCGCTGAGGTTTATAGGAAACTGGCAAATCTAATCACTGACACACCCACTCAGCTCACAGAAAACAAGGTTTTTCATGGTATGTAAAAAAAAAAAAAACAATTCATTTTCCATACCCTAAGTGAAAAAAACAATTCCTCAAGTATTATGTTCATTAAAATAAACTATAATCATTTATGTAAGATAACACACTGACAGCATCCCCTCTCACAATGACATTCCTTGCATGGATGTCTTCAAGGAAGCGTCAGATTAAATTAAAACTTATCTTTCCAACTAGTAGTGGTTCCCATTTCCATGATCTGCAGGTACTGGTAAATCACGAAGCATTGTGAATGACCTTGCTAGAGATCTCTATATTGACCCAAAGCTGTCCCGACACTTGGCAACAATGTCACATTCAGCGCAGTCCTACTTGTATGCAGTCTCAACACCTGTTCTCGCTGTTAAATATGATTATGTGGACTTTACAACTGATCAAAACCCTGCCAAGGCAAATGCAAAAGCTGTTTCTCACAAGTGGACACCTCGGCCTTTGCCACACCAGCATCACAAGCCTCAGGACAATTTAAAGCTGGGTCATGACCTCGGAAGGCCACGGTCATTGACTGATCTACGGCCACCACCCAACTTGCCACCACCACCTCTTCCAAAGAGTGGTAAGCTCAAGATAATGTGCTCGCATGGGGATAGTGCTAAATTAGTAGCCAATGTCTCTTACTTTACTGGAGCTTCATGCTTCATTGAGTGTGAACGTAACAGACAGCAAAGAATCATACTATGAGTCAATTACATAATTTTACATGCATAGTTTCTTATTAAATGTTAGGTACATTATTTTTCCCATCAATTTACAGCAAAGCAGATTGTTTTCAGAACAAATTCAGCTAAAGAAAGCATGTCAAGCAAAATTAACTTTAAGTACAAAAGAGAGGGTTCTAAGTTTGAAAAAGAATAAAAATGAATTCACTCAGATTGTCAAGAGATAACTGTGGGATTGTCAGAAATTAAAAAGGGGCTTCCCTAAAATAGAGAATCACATTTTTTATTCTCTGGTATTTTTTATTTTCACTCTTCTTTTTTCTTTCTTCTTTTTTAATCCCATTTTCAGCTTCAGGCCATGTAACTTCAAAACAGTCTCCGGGACATAATTGGTATGCAAGCACAAACATTTCAAGTGATTCAGACTCTGATAGTGAAGGATACACAGAGCCTTACACTAAACCAAGATTTGTTCAGAAAAAGATGCTATGGAAAGTATTAAGTGATGGAGCAATATATAAAGCAGGCAAGGATTATGAAGACAGAGAATCAGCTACACACTTTTACCATCCTTTGAAAGGAAGAACATACTCACAGGAGGATTTTTCACATGACAGTGACCCTGCAACTTATCTTGATCTTATTAATAATTAATGATCTTTTAAAAGTTATTTTTATAATCAAAACATTAATTTTCACATCTTTAGAAACCAAGATACTAGTTATGATGATGGCTATCGCTGAATATTATGAAGCCTGTAAAATATATTTTTTAGGATCTCATAAGAAGTATATTGCCCATAAGCTTATAATAAATGTCATTGAACAGTTAAAGCTCATTACATGCTCATCGCAATTAAGTGAGCAACTTAAGCAGTAAGAAAGAACCATGAAAAAATTGCAGGCTTGAATGGGACTTGAACCCATGACCATGCGATTGCACTGCACACAGCTCTAGCAACTGAGCCATCAAGCCAATTGGCAGCTGGTCAATGGCAATATTGTATTATATACAGTAGGAGGTGAATTCATGATAAAGAATATATGAAATGTCATATATTGAACTGCAGTTGAACCTCGCTGTTATTGTTGAAATTTCCCTTTAAATGACATACAATATCACTGAATGCCTCATCAAGCCATAGAAACAAGGTGAGGAAATATGCAGCAATGTTCATTTCAATGGACTTGAATGCATGTGATGATCTGATTCCTTCTTGTAAATAATTTAAACTGTCGTAATTTTTAAAGATTTAGAGATGTTTCAAGGAATTACTGGTAGATGGACCATTGGTCATTTCTTATCAGTGTTTTACAATGTGCAAAGGATTCCATTCATATCGCAGAGTGATGCCTGCTGAGTGTTTGCAGCACCATGTGATCCCCAAATACAAAAGATATACATGCAGAATAATAATTATTCTTATTGTATACAAAATAAATTAACTTCATTTTCATAATTTTATATTATCTAGTTTTGACTGATATAATAAAAAACAAAAATTATATTATTAAGACAAATAATATTGACACCAAGACTTCCATCTAAAATCTTAAGTTATTTTTAATCATTATACAGAATTCACACTTGGGTAAGTGCACTTTTGAACACCAAACAACAGAGTACAGGGTAGAAATTATTCATCACTTGATTCATTCATTGCTCCCCCATCTTCAACCCTGTCCTTGCTTTTATTTTCTCGTACAAAAATTATTTGACCTGATGTTGTCTTTTTCTTGAACCCTTGAAAAGAACTTTTTTGAAAAGCCATGATGCAGTGTAGATTCCCTCCTATCTTCTTAGTATTGAGTTGTTTAATCCCTTCATGAAGTTGTCGAATATTGAGGTAGAAGGGTGACTCGTTATTTAAGTCTGTGTTGATATCACTCCATCTGCAAAATGTGTATATTTTAGGGACCATGCATAAGAGCTGGGCCAAACGAGGACAAGAGTTTAACACAAAACTTGTGATCAAACTTTCATGCTGGGCTAAATGACACAAAACTCTGCCAACTCTCATGGAAAATTTGAACAGGCTCAAATTCAATGAGAGTTCTTGAAAGTTAATGAGAGTAGCTGAGAGTTGCAGGCCAAATGAGAGTGAGAATTTCAACTCCCATAGACTCTTGCTCTGGTCTGGGTGGGGCTTAAAAAGTGTACTTGTTAAAAAAAATTATAGAGGTGGGCACTGCTGCAAAACGTTTTGTGCTACTAACAAAAACCTCAATGGGGTTACCATCTGACCATAAATTAATACAATGTTTACCTCTTGCAGTGAATACTTGGATGCTTACAACTTGTATCTCCAATCAAAATCCAAGTTTCCATTCCATCTTCATGCAAATGTGACCTATTGGCAGCAAGCAGAGTTACATATACATCACAATGATGATATGATTTACAATAAAATTCAGGACTGCATCCCTGAAGCATTTTAAAACCCTGTTACAACGTTAACTTCAGTCTTGGCCATTGCCCTTGACCAGGAGTTTTTTCCTGACACTGTAAACACTAACTAAAAAATCAAAAAGGAAAGGAATCGCACAGTACTGCTCTTGCAAAAAACAGGAGCAAGTATTTTTGTTTGATACCACAGACCTGTATGCATCAACAGCCTTGTTAGGTGAGTCATCATATCCAATGGGACAAAAATAATGATTGTAACTGTGATAAATAAAAGCCATTTGAGGATTATGTAGCCCCTCCTTTAGGTGATGTAAAGCTTCTTCCCCAGTTAGGCCAACAGTGCGACTCTTTCCTTTGGGTTTGTACATGTAATATGCTTCTCCACGCACTCCAAAGTGGTCATTGAGCTGTCTAAACCATCTTGGATGAAATATGGAATAAAGAATGATGTCAGTGATTTATGTTTTTGCAGAGACCTAGTGAAAAGCACACCCAAGTAATGTGTTCTCCCTGACTAAAAAACATTGTCATCATCATCATTATTAGTGATCATTACCATTATTACTGATGTTATTATCACCAATGATTAGGACATTTACAATATCAACAATTGTATGAAGCAAAAAAAAAAAAAAACCATCTACCCATAGATGAGTTGAGAGTTAAAAATTCACAGTGAAAAGGTACTAGTTGGTGTCCTGGGCATGTGTCGTAGTGGCGCGTGGCTGTTCAGTCAAGTATGAGAGAGCATGAGGTATTTTTTTAGAGTTACAAACATGTCGGGGCATCCATGTTAATGCTTTTTAATACAATTTTTTTAATCTCTACTGTGATGTTGTCTCTCTCAATATGAATGTTGGCTAGAAATCCTAACCATGTGCCCCACTCACCTCATCAGAGTTGCATTTCCTGTGAATGGTCCAAATCGTATTTCTCCAAATGGAGGCTTAAAGCCCAATATTGATAATGCCTCTTCTTGGATCAGAGGTGTCTGACTGAAAACACGAGAAATGAAAATGTACTTTTGACACTCCCTATGGGTGTTGTTGTAATAATTTAATTCTGCTTTTAATTGTCAATCCTGTTAATTGTATTACAGCAAATATACTTATAAAATAATTAAAATTTATAAAATACAACACAAAAAATGTGCACAAGACTTGGTAACTAAAGCAATAATATTATTGAATTGAAGAAGTGATCCTCACACTTTCTGGACAATTTAAGCAATCGTCTCATATATGCACTTGAAAAATTTAAGTGACTTCAACGGGATTCAAACCCATGACCTCTGCGATGCCGGTGCAGTGCTCTTACCAACTGAGCTATGAAGCCATACAGTTGAGAGCAGGTCAATTTGTTGGGCTCATGCGTGTTATCCTGTGAAAGGAATGATGAATGAAATGATAAAATTGTCCAGGAAGTGTGAGGATCACTTCTTCAATTCATTCCTAACCCACACTTCACAATCATTTCAATAATTTTATTATTACATTAATTTTGTATTCATCAGTGAGGGAGGAAACTGACTACGCTTTGATGTAGTTGTAGTGGCAAATAAGGGTAAATTAGGTAACTGTTAATTTTGTTTTACATATTCCCCCATGGAGAAATGGCAGTTGCCCATGGGAAAGCAATTGACCTTCCCAGGCTAAGAATAATTTACCTCTAGGAAATTTCCATGGAGTTGTATAAAGAACAAAACAATGCCCATGACTGTTCCATGTGCAAGTTTTATGTTTTATCGAGAACCCAAAAGGACCCAAAAGTTCATGCAGCAGTCCCTGGTGATCTTCAAGAACCTGCTACAGATCCTTAAGGATAAGGATCTTTTAAAGATCTTTGAAGGATCTTGGAATGATCTTCAAAGATCTTCAGTTGCTAAAATACATGGAAAGATTCTTAAGGACATTTTAAGGATCTTGTGAGAATCTTACTAAGGTCCTTGTGAAAACCAGTACAGAGATCTTAGCAAAGATCCTTGAAGATCTTCAAGGATCCTGATAGGATCCTACATGGATCTTGAGAGCAATTTTTAAAGGATCTTAAAAGGATCTGGCAAGGATCCTAATGCTTACATATCTTTAAGGATCCTTAAAAGATTTTCACCAAGGGTTTACAAAAGCAATCTCTAAGAGCTTTCTTCCCCTTAGGAAACTTATTGCAGAGTAACCACAAACTAGGAGTGAGTCAACTTTGCACAGTTGTAGTGTAACTGCAACTATCATTACCTGCCTGCACCAAGTGTACTGAAGAGGAAGTTCCAACAAGACACCAGTGCAGAAATCCCACAAGACTTCTTGTACTGAGGTCGGCTCATACAGTACCTTACAAAACACAACAAAAACCCTGACAGTTATCTTAGTTAAGTGTAGTAGTTATCCACAGGTCCTCCTTACTGATGAACATCAACATACAAATTTTCCTTAATTTTGCTGGTCCCAATATCTCCATGCAGCACCAGTTATGAGAAAGTGCATTTAACCCAAAAGGATGGTGTCCATTCTTGTCATTTCCAGAGGTCCATGGCTTTGTGTTTGTCTTGATGTCACAGTAACCGTGTTATCATTGATATCATGGCTTGAGGGATTACATATCTAAAGGCTCGTTTCCCTGTGATACCCTGCAAGACAGAGATTCCTTCTCTTTCTTGGACAGAAACAGAAGGAAGGTCTGGCAATTTGGAGTGTCTCATAGGATGACACACTCTCAAATGGCCAGAGTGATTGAGATGAGATTTTGGTGCGATTCTTTTTTTTTTTTTTTTTTCATGTGTGCTCTGAATTCATATTCAGCTGCCTCTTGATGTCAATTGTCAATTGATGCAGCTTGCTGGTCACTGAGTTTGTAGTCTGTACAAGTTTTTAAGTTTCTATTGGACAAACTCTCCCATTTGGGCCACACTTGTATCAACATCACCGAGTCCCTCAGACATTTTGTTGACCTTTATATTTCTGCAGTGTGTCTCATTTGATAAAAACTTCTTGAGTGGTCCAAAAATGCCCCTTGGACCCAGGGTAAATCTTTAACATTTTGTCAAAAATTGCGCCAAATTTCATTGAGTTTCAAGTGTGTTTGCATCTCAGCATGCTCGTAATGAAAATCACCAAGACACAAGCGACAAAAGTTACATGAAAAATCCCAAGTGTGAACTGGCCTTAAGAGTTATTTAGCCAGTTATTGTATGTATTCAGTATCCCCAGTAATAATTACACAATTCACCACATAGCATATTTTTACCATCTTCTAAGGTCGAGGACTTTCCGCCTTGTCATGTTTCCTTGAGTGGCAATTTCCCTGGCAAGCGGCCATTTTGTTGAGTCAAAGTTTTGTCTATTAGCAGAAGCTGTCATCAGATTGTCATTAGCATGATTTAACATCAGCTGGTCCTCATTGGACCTTACATACTTTGAGGGAATCTTCTTTCTTTTCTTTGATTTAAAGCAATCAACATCAATTTGCCATGCACATGGGGGATGGGTATCAGATTTTGGCTGGTGTGAGGAACTAAAAGATAGTTCAGTGATGCTTTTGGCAGGCATCCCTTGGAAGAGCCTTTCCCCAGAGAGTAGTGGCAGAGGGAGGCTACTGCATTCCTTGCCTTGTTCATCTTCTAGAATTTGATGACCTCTTTGAGAGGGACCTACAAATTTAACTCCAGCGTCTTCACGGTCAGTTGCATAAGCATTGTCAGTGGATAATGCCAGCACATTGCAGTTTGGTGGTACCTTCTCATCCACAAAATCATCATTTTTTGCATTCATTACAGATGCCACTTTCAGTCCTGTGTATGACTCTTTACGGCAACTATCTTGAGGAAGAGTGCCGCATGCAACTGATAAATTTCTTATCCCCACTCTCTCTTCAGATTTCGATGATTTACGAATGTCAGTGAACCTCTCAGGAAAATCAGCTCTTAGTATGTTCTCTTCACTTAGTGATTCACCTGTGCCCCCTTTATCCTGAGTTTTTGGTTGATTGTGCAAGTCTTCACTGAGTTCGTTAACATCTTCAAGATCCTGGAAAATTTCGTCATCGTTATGAGATGCAGTTTCAAAGAAAGTCTCTTCTCCATTAATATCACTATCGTCTTGCATTTTATTTTCTTTCTCCTCTCTTATTTGTGAAGTGTTTTGAACTTTTCCACTTGGAGAACTGTGCATCAACCCCATCTTCTTAAAAAAGTTGAAGACGTTTCCTGAAGTTGTGAATGTTCCTGTTCAGATGCACAGGCGTTCTGAGGCTTTAGCGATGATGTGAAAATCAACCTGCAATATCTATTTTTCCTGAAGCTAAAGCCAAAAAATTACTTGCCTTTTTTCTAGTTAGTAAATAAACACCGAAAAAAAAAAATAATAAAAGACGACTGGCAATGGATTATGGGATCGAAACGCCTGGAACAAGTCTGGCGACTTCGCTTAATTTTTGGCCGCATTTAACAATTTCGCACAGTTTGGGTTTCAAAACAACAATCAGAATTTTAAAACACCTGGCGGAGACTCCACAGGGCCTCCGAATAACTCAAAACTGTCGCCAGAAACATCTGCCGTTCGTGGTTTTTTCTTGGCGATTAAACTAGTAACAACCCGAAAGGTTTGAAT
The DNA here is from genome assembly GCA_014634185.1 of Astreopora myriophthalma. NCBI lineage: Eukaryota > Metazoa > Cnidaria > Anthozoa > Scleractinia > Acroporidae > Astreopora > Astreopora myriophthalma. The sequence continues at coordinate 2,034,979 of BLFK01000901.1, forward strand.
TGTTGATGGCGTCTACGAGTTCACAAGTTGTTGCAAGACAGAAATTCACGTACCCTGTCGGCGATACCTACTACGGTGAATGGAACAGCGAAGGTAGAAAGCATGGCGTAGGCCATCTTGCTTTAGCTGATGGAACAGGGTACATGGGACAATTTCAAAATGGGTTTTGCCACGGCCATGGAGTTTCTAGATTTCCAGATGGGTCCGTCT
>BLFK01000901.1:2044704-2085103 GCA_014634185.1 Astreopora myriophthalma
GTACGTGCACGTACCGTCGTCTCCGCACACGTACCGTCTCCATATATGGTAACTTGTAATGTACCGTACAATATGACGTGGAGACAACAGTGGTTCCCGTAAATTTTTAATTAAAATATGTATTCGCGAACTTATTTCGCTTTCTCGGGTTTGCTTAATTAAAAGAGTCTCATTCCGTTCAGTCATTTATAAAAAAAAGATTGAGATCTGCACTGGCAGGGTAGGAGAACTAGCGGAAAGATTTCCGTATAACCCCACACATTTATTATGCAAGCAGAATTATTACTATGGTCAAATTTAAAGTTATTCAAAGCGAATAAGTCTCAAAGGAGCGCTATTGTTTCCACTATTGTTTAGATAAACAAAGAACTGTATGCATAATAAATGTAGGGGGTTATACAGAAATCTTTCCGAACTAGCTAATACGCAAGTAAAAAAAAAAGGCAATAAGAGTTGAATATAAGAAATAGAAAACATTTTCCGTGTTTCTATCGAGTTATACAAACACGATTATTAACCAATCAGCGTGCCTATTTTCTAAAGATTGTTACGTGATTGTTACTGACTTTTTGGTTAAAGATATGTTCTACAAACAGGCCCTATTGCTATAGCCAAAGGTTAGAACTGACATCTTTTATGACAATCTTTTATCATTGCAGAAAAACAATGATGTTATTTTTTTAGTTGCTATTGAGATATTAATTATTTAATTTTTCTTTTATATTATCAAACACTTTTATCATGAGCCTGTGGCTCGGGGGATTGGGAGACCACCCCCTGTGTATCTGACATTAAATAAATTATCTTATCTTATCTAAAAACAAGATTGTAATACACTGCCCAAGCCATAATTAAAAAAGTCCCCTGATTCAGTGTTCAGTTGTCTAAACTCAACACAGTGGTGAGAGCACTTGCCTTCCACAAGTGCATCCTGGGTTTGATCGCATGACTCCAGGACTAAACCTTAAATGTGTGTTGAGTTTTTTGGTTCATTATATACTCTGCTCCTTGAGGTTTTTCTGCTCCGGTTTTCCCCTCTCCTCATAAACCAGCATTTGATTTGATTTCTGTTTATATTATTTGTGGTGCTGCCAATTTATAGTGCTCCGGTGTGTACTACATCAACCGACAATTAAATAAAGTTCATTATCATCATTAAGTACACAAGGAAAAAGAGGGGTGGGGCCTGACAAAAAAGGGGCTGTGGATCAGATATCTGGAAAATCATGGCCCTCCTCTCCCCATTTACAGCTTTGGGGACGCCACTTTCGGCACAGCTCTTTAGTTTAGTTTTTTTCTTGGGGTTGTTTTTCATCGTCCATGAATTTCACAATTTTTCACAGTTCCAACTTAGAAAAAATAATTGAAGCTTATGACAGTTGGTATGAAGTCTCCAAACTCGACAAAGTCAGCTATGATAATATTAAACTTATGGCACTTGGTGCCACAGAGTGCCTTCAGCCACCCAGTTACGTGGTAGTTACACTTCATTGCACATACGTCTTTTAAAGTGCTGGTCAAGTTTTGAAGCACAGTTGATGTTTGAGGTGTGAGTACTGCTTGAGTGACCTTAAAGGCATCTTCAGAAAAACTTGACGCTGCGCATTGTTTGTTTAGAAACTCCATCAAAAGTTTTCTGTCAGCCGTGTTCGGCCACGGGGAGCAGATCAGATGTGGCGGCCAGAAGCAGGGGTAGGCATCTATAACACCATAGTCATGGTACAAAATGATCACTTTCTCACCGTTACCCCACATCTCTTGCAGGGTGACATTTGGACCGTCTTCCCCAGGAGCACGGAAAATTTCGCTGAAGGAAGCGAGCAGGGTATCTGCAAGTGTTTCATGCGCGGCTGGATCCATGTTGTAAAAGTGGTTGAAGTCAAGAATTACAATTTCTTTCGGGAAATTGGCCACGAACCTGTTAACTTCTTCTAAGATTTGTTCAATTGTCCATCCGTAGAGACCGTGCAATATACGAATGTGCTTATCCTCGGCTCTGTAGGCAACTCGCAGATCTAAATAGCGGATCCCGGACAATAGCTGCTCGTAGATGCTCATAGATTGTGTCACTGACCAGCTGTAAACGACAGACTTCGCTACTCTGCCAAAAACGCTTCCCAGAGCTTGAATTGTAGACGATTCATCGGGGCCAATTTCAGTGTTTTGATCAAGGTAAAACGTTCCCGAATCATGGGATCCTGGTATAACCAAATCTTTTAGGGGGCAAAGTTGTTTCTCGTTCGGTAAATTTTCCATCCATCGCGAGTAATCATTGTCATTACGAGCCGAAACACCAAGAAATTCAAAGGAGTCTTCGTGTTCGAGTGAAGAGTGACCATGACTTGCCGCCATGTTTTTGTGTAAAATATCCCCTATGGGACCCAGTCTACAGCCCCCGGTCGCACAGCTGCGTCCAGAAATGCATCTAATCAGATGCACGCCAACTTTGATAAGCGTCATGAGATGTCCCCTTGCTCTTCTTCTCAAGTGTCCAGAAATACAGGCAATAAACATCACAAAGTGTCCCCCACACTGAGCTTTTCAACTAAACATACACAGTTGCATTTACCCTAACCTAGAAATAACCCTAACGCAAACCCTAACTTTATTTAACAAATAAAGAAGCCTAAGCCGTGTATTACACTGTGATAAAACACGATGGGCATTTGAGAACACGAGGGAAATGTAGACACAACCTCGTACGAGCCGCAGGCGAGTGTTGTTTACATTTCTCGAGTGTTCTCAAAGTCCGGAGTGTTTTATCACAGAGTAATACACGGCTTAGGCTTCTTCATTTGCTTTATGATATGATGATATGCGGCCGAAAAACAATAAAACACGCTTTTTCTATGTTTTATTGTTAGATATACGCACTAGACACTTCGTGATGGATAACAAAATTGAGTGTGCATCTAATTACTTGAATTTCTGGACAAAAGTGCGTTCATCTGCAGTATTTCGAAATGATTGCTTCAATACTGAAGTTTTTTAACTTTTCCTTTGGAGAGCTTTTTGAAAAATCAAAGTCCCATCAAAGACAGCCGGGAAACGGACCAAAAGCGAAAGATGTCAGCATCGCCCTTTACTGGGATCAGCTGTTTTCATGTGTATTTTTAGAATTAACTAAAGCACCTGCAAGAAGGAAACACTCCGGGTGAAATGAGCCACACAAAAAAAAACCCTAACAAGAAAGAGCAGCAGTCAGCAGTTTTTCTTGAATTTGTTGCGGGTAGCTTACCTAGGAAAACCCATAGCAAAGAAAATAGTAACGGGATTAATTGGGTTACTTTATGTAGAGGCTAAAAATGTCTTTTTATTTGTAACCATAGAGAAATAAAGTGAATGTTGTTGTTGATGTTTGAACGGCGCATGAAGACCGAGAATAGAATGTTGATGCACAGACTACACGTGCCAAAATTCCTTGTGCCAGAGAAAGGCATTGAAATGCTAATTAGCGTAACCCTTCGACACATAAATTAAATTTCCAGGCCAAGTTGTTCAACCTACATTCAGCGCTAATTCCGGGTTCAGAGGTTCAGTGACCCTGGTTGAGTTCGTGGCACTGTGAAACGTAATTTGCCCTTTCCGGTGCATTTTGAGCCTATGCTTGGCTTGTTTCATTTTTCATTCACTCGCGGGTTGCGTGCCGATAAAAGGGAACTAGTTTAAGTTTTGAGATAATGTTCAAGGGAACTATAAGAGGGAAACATCTTGCAATAGCAGACCGTCTTGTTTACCGGTAGCGGGAGACAAAATACTTTCGCCGCCCCATTTTCGCTCACAATCCGGCTCAAAACATTACCCGGCCTGAGCCGCTGAGCTTTTCCTTTCGCAATGTCAAAGGTATTCCGAGTGTTTGGCATCGTTCCCAAAACTGAGAAGAGAGCAGTATAACTGGCGAAAAGGAGCAAAAGATGAACCGCAAAAATTTATAGAAAATACCGAAAAGACAAATCGTAAGTCAAACAAAACTACCTTTGCTTCCTATCACATTTATCTCTGTTCTTTTGCTATCCACCGTCAACTTTTTTAAACCGGCCAACCAATAGTCATGTTTTCGTCTAAATCGAAAACTGCACGCCAAGGAACGCACCTCGCACCTTCAAGTTGCACCTTGCGTGTTCCTTTGTTGTTAGCAATGTGTTACTGACTTACCCGCATTTGAGATGTCAAAAACTCTTGCAGCAAAGAACCAAAATTCGCACTTTTGTCGCCTGTCGCCTTCACCTCACGTTGGCAAACAACCGTTTCATTCTGCTTTTACCCAGCCTACCCGGGCTAGTCCCTAAGGTTACACTTGCGCATTAAACCCTGATTGCAAATTTGAGGCCAACCATATATGATCATGGCAATCTGCGGTAATTAACTTGAGCTCCTTCCGCGAGTAATTAGCCAGCTTTAGCAATGAGGACCGCGTTGCTGAAAGCGTGGTTAGTGCTAATCGTTGGTTAAGTATTATTAAAACTATAGATTTTTATCCCGGTTATAAACGAGGCTTAGCTCTTAGCACGCTTCGAGAAATCCCGCCCTAAGGGCGGCAACGGTAATGCCAAAACAACGGGTTTAATTAGTAAAAACAATCGTTCTGCACTCTCTGCACGTGCGTTCTACAATTTGGTACATTTCTTTCCCGTGCTCTGCAAAACAAGAATGCCAAATGACCAAAATAAGCGGCTTGGAGCAAACGTCAGCAAACGACGTTAGATTTTTTTTTCTCTCTCGAAATTCGAACCCCGTTCATACCAGTTTTAATTTTGGATAACAGGTACACATTTTAGACACTGAACGAGTTGAAATAATCGGGAAGTCATTAAAATGACACGAACTCCTAGTTAGAAGCGACGTTCTCGTAGTTACCGTTGCCGTCGTCGTTGCTAAAGTTCGCTATTATCACAGTGGACACATACGCAGGAAATTTTGAGGTAAGTTAATTTATTTTTACTGAAATTAACCTTCGAAGTACTTGTCGTAAGTATAATAATATCCTCTCTCCAATTATTGCTCGTACCAAATATTTAACTCTCACGTGGAATGTATTGGTGCCCGGGTATCTGCTTATGCACAGACTACATGCCTAAAAGAAAAAAAAGGACCAGTAGCGGTACCTCTGGACATTTAAGCTTGGAGCGTTGAACCATGACGATACCCCCGAGATGGCCCAAAGATAGCTTACACCAGCCCTGAGTGTTAGTCCTACGCCAGCTTTCGGATACCTATCCCCAATAGGCAATGCGGGAAAGAAATGCCGGCCCGTACACCGTATGTGACGAATCCCTTTCGCACTCGCAGCTCAGTTCAGTTCAACTTTGAGTAAGATTTCAAGCGATCAATATTTGAGAAGTGTGATCACTGTGTCTTCCTTATGGTGTGCAAACATTTTTTGACGCACTGAAGTACACGGGGTTTACACATACGCATATGCTAAAAGTGATAAAATGACAATAGGAACAAGACGATGTGGAAGCGTATACTTGAGAGTTCTTGTCTTTAGGTCGGTTAAGTCAAATCAGTTTCAGGAATGGCGAGAACTGTGCATTGCATTCACTAGGTGTAAAACAAAGAACAGACTGAGGGAATTCGCTTGTTTCACTCCTCTCCCTAAAACTATGAATTTTTACAGTCAAAAAACAATTGACAATAACCAATAACTCAACTGCTGTTCCGAAAGCTTGGAAAACCAACGAAGGAAATTACCAAGTTTACACAAGCCTTATATTTAATAATCTAAACTTAATTAAATTCCAGTGTTATTCGTTATACAAGGTAAAACACACTCCAAAACGATCCGAAATTTATTATTTGTCACGTGCACAGTACAAGCTAACAAAAAGGTTTTCAATTGAGTGTTGAAAAACTAAAACCAAAGCAATTAAAGAGCTAATCACGTTCTGAAGAAAATACACCCTCAGCCAATCATAGGGTCAGTACGCACCTATTACAACAGCCCACGCGATTGGCTCAGAAAACAATAAAAGCATTCAAACAAACAACAGAAACAATGAACCCTAACCCTAAAAAGAACAGAAATGAAATTAGAGGTTGTAAACAGCTGCGTGGTATCTGCAATCACAAGTCAAAGTAATTACCGTCTTGCTTTGCTAGTCAGTCAGAACAGAAAGCGAGTGAAGGTAGTCGGCGCCATTTGCGGGAAAACCAGAGTAACTAAGACGCAATTGGTTTCAGCGTTGCATCTGACTGGTTGAACAGTTCGCTATTAAAATTTCAAAGTCTTTGACCATGTCTGGCCCCACAACAACTCATGCGCGTATAAACCAACTAGAACTGAAGGAAATTTTTTGGCCAACGTTTCATTACTAGAAACACCATCGTTTGGTGATTATTAGAGTGTTTTTCTCAAAGGTACTTCACAACGTGTCGTATAAGTTCCACTACTTACTTTGACCCAAGGAAACTAATTAGCCAATCGAAACCCGAGAAAAAGAAAGCACTTAAAGCTTTATTTATCATGCAAGATCTTGGATTTCAAGTCGCCACATCTAACGCATTGTAACGAGCTCCTCAGCTGATGTGGGATGAATTGCCACAGTATCATCAAAATCTTTCTTTGTTGCCCCCATTTTAATTGCTACGGAGAACCCTTGCAAAATTTCATCACAGCCTATTCCAAGAATGTGCAGTCCAACAATCTGTGGAAATTACATGAAAAGACAGAGTTAACCAGATAGAAATGCAATAACCAAATTGCCCAGAGACACAGAGCACTCGACAAATTTGCCACAGCCAGCCTTGGTTTTGCATGCTTGGTATCATTGGGCAACACACATTACCTTCTCAGCCAATCAGTAGCCTGCGTGCAGCCGGGTATGTAACTCGAAAGTTAGCCTAGATGGTGCCTAAGATGGTGCCTAGAGTCCGGCGGTGTAGAAACGGTGTAGTCGTTCAGCGACGTAGGCTACCAATGAGAAGCAAAACCAGAGGCTAGCACTAATGTTCGCCTGCGTTTTCCCGCGCTTAGAGTTCCAACTATTTGATTGGGCAGAAAAATCATTTTTACGATATGGCACTGCACCGAAAAAAGCTCTCTTATTTTGGCGGGAAAAACTGGAAGTTGCGACAAAGTGCCCACAAACGACTGGCACTTCGACTCGCGACTTGGAAAATTGGAGAGGTTTCTTTTTGTGAGTATTCCGCTTTCTCACTCACCTCAAAATCTATCATTTCCAATCTTCTATTTGCAATGGAACGCCAGAATACTTCGGAACGAGTTCCTTGCATTGGTCCAGCGTCTTACCGCTTGGATGAAGATTAAGCTTACAACATTACGCAGCACTACTGGTGAGTGAATGGGCTAATTACCAAGTAGATGGTGAGGGATAAAACACTGGTTTTGCTCAAAGAATGACAACTCACCTTTTCTTCCGGCAAAAGACAAACAAGTTTCATCAGGGTGCTTGTCTTTCGTTTGGTAAGAGCATGGTACATGTTAGTGAAAGACGCCTTGTAAATCTTGATTTTGTCCGTCCCGTATTTCGTTTCTGCTTCCTCTGCAATTGAACAAGTGCAAAGAAACACTCAGTGATTAGGTTTTCGAGCTAAGAGCTAAGGCCCTGCCCTGATAAGGTTAAATGCTCCTCAAACTTTAAGACAGGAAGCAGGGTTTTGTTTTGCTTTAATCTCCTCTAGACAACTAATTTCCTTGCCCTCACGCCTTGAATTCAGCATATTTAAACTTAAAATTTCGTGTCAAAACAGTCGACTCGGGGCAAGTCTAAATTTCGTAAGGGCAAATTCAAATCAATCGACCTTTCAACTTAAATGTTTTGAATCTCTTTATGTTGGTAAGTCTGTTATATCAACTTAGAAGGTGGCTAATTTGAATATTTTGTCTCCCCAATGACACAGGACCATAGTTTCTACAGTACTAGTCGTTTGTGTCAACACATTGCATAAAATTAGCACAGGCTTGTTTAAGGTGTGTGTGATAATAAATTTTTATGTGAAATAAAAAACCTAAAACCCTACAGATAAAAAAAATGTATATATAATTTCCCTACATGCACTAAACTAACTACAAATATAACATGCACAATTAATACTAGGTGAGAGATTTAGAAATTCTCCTCTTGATCCATTTGCAGATTACCACAACACAACACCCCTCTCCCTTTATTCAAAAGTAATGGAATTTTCTGTACAAAGACCTTTACCTTGGGTGAGTCCCACAGTTCCTAATGGCGGATGGCTGAACACCACAGTAGGTATGTTACTGTAATCCAGCTTTAAATCGGTCTTTCCCTCAAACAATCTATGAGCTAATCGTCTCCCTGCTGCAATGGCCACTGGGGTGAGTAAAGCTTTGCCACATACATCTCCTAAAGCATACACCCCAGGTCTTGATGTGTTTTGGTACTGAATTGAAACAAACAAAAGAAAATTGTGAATCCTTCCTTGCTATGTTTGGCATGAGCCATTTAACCATTGGCTCCTATAGAACTCATGCATAATTTGGATATGTGTCTATTTTGCAAGAAAGAGCAGAGGACAGCTTAGTGCTTACACTTGTCAGGCATGGCATAACCACTGAAATATCCCATGGCTACTGGACCAATCAATAATTATGGAATCACATAATCCAGTGGTGGAGTTTTTAACCAGACACTCTCACCTCTTGCAAGGCTTTTGCCAACTGTGTATATCAAACTTACTTCATCTACCATTATGTGCCCCTTGCCGTCCATATCTATACCCTAGGAAGAAAAAATACAATTGACACAACATTCTAATACTACAACCACAGTGAAAGGGGCAGTGGTAATGTTCTTTATAAGAGCAACTACTTGTGTTAAAAAAGTGCAGGGACGTTAGACCACAAGGACGTTATGGAACATGGTGTTATAACTTACCAGACCACCTAATCCGAGAACATCTGTATTTGGAATTCTTCCAATAGCCAATAAGACACAGTCATACCCTGACAGAGTCACCTTGTCTTGCTTGTTTTTCAAGGTGTGCAAAGTCATCAAGCCTGTGGCATCATCTTTTGTGATCTCCTGGATCTGAGACAAGTTACATCAGTTGAAAAATGGTAGACACAACAAAAAGTCTTAAGATGTAAGGTCTCAAGAGTTTGGATTACATGCATACATTTACTGTTGCTGCCTAAGAAGGGGTATTCAGCTCCAATGTTATAAATGAGATCACTATATACTATCAATATAATATCTAAAATCATAAAATGCATTAAGATAGATCAATATATTTAATAGTTAACACAACAAATTACAATAATTTAAACTTACTTTGCTAAATATGTGCTTACAATGTCGTGCTTGAGACTTAAAGTATTAACTTAACTGATTCTATATTTACTTATGAAAAACAAAACAAAAACAACAAAAAAAAACCAATGACCAGTTGCAAGGAGACAGAATGGAATGTTTAGGTCATTTGCAGATTGCATTGCTCTAGAACTTACTCCTGATCTTTTCTGTCTGTTTAGTGCTTATAAGATTTCAAAAAAAAAAAACAAACAATAACAACAACAACAACAACAAACAAACAAAACAAAACAACAACAACAACAACAACTGGGACTCTGATTTCCTTTTCAGTGGTCCCTTCGCCTGTTGTCAAGCAACTAGTATGTCATCTTTTGCATGGGTGCACTACATAATGTCATCATCAGCAATAACTTAAACAAGTGCCAAATACACTTTTGAAGAGCCTAACCGAAGTATGAGAGTGGAGTTCAATTCCAGCTTTGACCAATTCATCAGTAACACCTTTACTCAGCATAGAATCAAATGTTCGAAGAACCTGGAATATAAAAAAATATATATTAAAAGAGGAAGACCAAAATAAGAAAGTAGTCCTGTTTAACAGCCAATTTACACACTAGCTGAAATTATAATGTAATTACAAATGTAAACTATTCTTCTCTATTATAAGTACATCAGTTACCTTGTCATATCTTATGAGGGATGATACATTAGAGCCAAGTGCATTCAGTATTCCTGCCAACTCAACAGCAATGTATCCTGCTCCTATGACAGCCACTTTCCTATCATTTGAATGATATGTAAATCATCACTTGTCTGGTGGCAGAATTAAAAATCAGTAACACCCAACTAGTGGACTAATGCAAATCCTGCATTTTTATCGGCTACGCTACTAGAGGACTACTAGTAATAGTCCTTGAGTAGCGAAAAGCGTGACGCTTTCTTTCATTTTACTCCCAAATAAATATTTCAACTTGCATTTGCTAACTTTATTATTGGCTTTTCTGTCCAACTAGTTGGGTGATACTAAAACAATTAGACCCTAAGCCCTCAAGGGTCACGGGTCTAATTGTTAAATAGAACTTTCTGGTAGACAGCCATGAACACACTCAGCCAGATGACAAAAATCAAGACAAAAAGCCTTCCCTGGTTTGTCTAATTATTCATAACCTTGGTCTTTTTGTATGATTTTGTTGAATCACAATCTTACTTGGGTAGATCTTCTAATTCAAAGAAACCATCACTGGTGATAGCATATTGACAACCTGTTACAAGATACAACAATGAGATCACAATCAGAAATGATCACAGCTAACTCAACAAACTCAAATTTTATGTCCATAAGCATAATGTTTAAGTTATCATACACACTACCATGTACTGTTTCTGAAAAAGGGCCCATAAGTTGACATACGGAGGGTTAGACAAAGAAGAGTGTCATAAGAATTGTGTAATCTGCTCATTGCCGATAATTCATTATAAAATGGGATGCAGTTGGGCTCAATATTTCAGCTGAATGATCTGGCTTGTATCACCCACCTGGAAAATTTGGAACAGTTGGCCGTCCCCCACAGGCAATCAAAACATGCTTGCCACTGTACACATCATCACCAACTCGGCAATTCCCATCAGGTGTGAAAACAGCATGGCCTGCAATATACTCCACGTGATCCTGTCAAACCACAATCACTGATTTGTAAATCTAAGACTTGGATTAACTGTCAGTGAACACAAAGGGATGAAAACCCTCTTTTCCTCCTGTTTTAATTGCAGTACAGCACGACATGAATTATGTGAAAAATTGCAACAAGAATGTCTCCAAACTAGGTAATCATTGACCATCTTAACACTACCAACCTATATTAGCTAATGCATTTTGCGGTGTAGTGTTATCATGAAGGGTCATTGAAACTTTAATAAAGACAGATCAATAAATTGACTGTTGATAGATTGTAACAGACAAACCCTTGTGAAAAACCTCACAGGATCTTTGACGATCCTTAAAGACCTTTAATGAACAGCTAAAGATCCTTAAAGATAAGGATCTTTCAAAGATCTTGGAAGGATCTTGGAAGGATCTTCAAATATCTTCAGTTGCTAAACTACATGCTACATGCAAAGCTCCGTAAGGAAATTTTAAGAATCTTGAGAGGATCTAATGAGGACCTTTAAGGATCTTGAAAACAAATCTTAAAAGATCTTTAAGGATCTTGGCAAGATTTCTGAGGATCCTTGTTTGTCAGGATCCTCAAAGATATTTGAAGATTTTCACCAGGGAACAAGGTACTGTGTGTTTGCGCTATTAATAATTTCCAAAAGTTGATTTTTAGAAACCCTCAGAATCAGACATGTACTCATGAAACTTACCTTCACCAGGTTGCTCTCATAAATTCCATTTAATCGCTTGACATAGGCATCTCTCGATTTCTTCACAGTCCTATGGGCAACATTTAGGACATAAAATGTGATAAGAGTGGCCCCTAAAATACCAGTTAACTCAAAAGACAAGAAATAAACTTACTCCCATGAGAAGTTATTAAGCGTGACATTAAAACCATAATCAGCATGATCATGAATGTACTCTGCATGGACCGCTGTATTAAACATCACCTAAGACAAGGCAAACCACAAGAATTTGAAATCACTTTCACATATATTCATTCAAATAATTAAAGTAAATTAACTTCAGCAGAACATATGTAGTTATTGAATGTGCATGCTTGATGCTAGAAGACTATAAAAGTTTGCAAATATTCTGAAAAAATAATAAGTACTGAGATCACTAATGGTTTTAGATCCAAATTCAATTGAATTAAAAATTGAGCTGTAGCACATATACTAACCTTCTTTGGAACACATCCAACATTAACCTAATGGAAGGTAAAAAAAGGCTATCAACTGCTGGTGTTTGATGACAATATTGCAATGGAATATGTGGAATTCTAATGTAGCCATGGTACATATTTAGCTATACATCTACAATCTCTAAGACAGATAACATTATCACCAGCAGGTGTTTATCACAGACAAATGTCTGCCTTGTGGAGAGTTGGGATAATCTAACACTAATTGTGAGATAGTTAAATGTAACAGAGGGTGTGAGCATTTCAGGTCAGGATCTTACACTTGTACGTATTTCCCTTTTTTCTTCTCATGCTGAAAATGTGACATGACTGATCCTGGGTGACAATGTCAAAATTGACAAATAAATGTTGGGTCACTATTATAGATTCACACATTTGCTAGTGCAATTGTTGTAATATGCGTTAAGCTTCAGTGTTAATTAATCAGTATTGTCAATTGGACGTCCCAGTACAATCTACATTTTATTGTTTGTCAAATACTTGTCTCATATTTCTGTGCGCAAGCTTGTCAACTCTTAAGCTGGTGACAAACGGTTCAACATTATACTACATTTGTTGCTCAACAAATGTTCAATGATGTTGCAGCAACTTGTTGAACGGAATAGAGCTTGTCTCTATTTTCTTTCAACTGCGTTCAACAATGTTCAACATGAACTGAAGAAATGATCCTCAAACTTCCTGGACAATTTAAGCAATTGTCTCTTATATGCACTTGAAAAATTCAAGTGACTGCAACGCAATTCAAACCCACGACCTCTGCGATGCTGGTGAAATTTTTCAAGTGCATATAAGAGACAATTATTGCTTAAATTGTCCAGGAAGTGTGAGGATCATTTCTTCAGTTCATTTCTAACCCGCACTTCATAATCATTTCTTTCATTCATCATTCCTTTCACGGGAAAACACGCCCAACAAATTGACCTGCTCTCAACTGTGTGGCTTCATAGCTCAGTTGGTAAGAGTACTGCACCGGCATCGCAGAGGTCATGGGTTCAAATCCCGTTGGAGTCACTTGAATTTTTCAAGTGCATATAAAAGACAATTGCTTAAATTGTCCAGGAAGTGTGAGGATCATTTCTTCAGCTCATTTCTAACCTGCACTTCATAATCATTTCTTTCAATGTTCAACATGTTGAATGGCCTATTTCAACATTCAATATGGCATGACACACTGTTCAACATTTGTTTTGCAAGAAGCTGCAACATTTGTTGATCAACAAATGATGAACCGTGTGTCACCGGCTTTAGCAAATAATTAACGAAACATATTTTAAATAGCTGCAGTAAAATTTATGAGAAAAAAAGGAAACAGCAATTCAAACATTGTTTCCTAGACATCTTGGTTCTTCAGAAGTTATACAAAACATGGATTGGCCCCTGGTCCATGGACCACCCCTGTGGACAGGCTTATGATAGTATGAGTGTACTACAGTTGAGTCACCGATGACTTCACCTAAAACCGAAACAGATTATATTCATGGGTTGTCATCAGAACAAGTTCACACCCTTGGCAACTTAGAATGCGTCACGGGCTAAATCATCATCAGCTATGCATGTACTGGCAAAAAAAAGGCAAGTCCCATTTCACATCGCTAAGATCGATAAGTAGGGTGAACATTCATTAAATCCCGGGACAAACAGAACACACGAAAGCGGGGATAGTATCGTTACTGGGATAGGGAAATCAGAGCATTGAAAAAGTCACGCTTCATTGCCAACCGTGAAGCTGTTAAACTTTGCTACACTCACGCATGTTCCACCAAGTCTGCCATGCTCTATAACAGCAACCTTGGCTCCAAGAACTGAGGCCCTTCTCGCGCTGGCAAGACCACCAGAACCACCACCGACTACAAGGTAATCAAATGTCTTTGCTGCTTGAGACATCATGAAGCGGAGCGATAAGCGCATCAGCAAATAACATTGATCTCGTAGAGTGATTTAAATATTACCTGATATTGGATCATGAAATGGGTATACACCAGGCTCCCCCGGGACATACGTAAGCGTGATATACAACAGCTGTTACCCCTACCACTGGAAACTAGCAAAACCAAGATGGCGAAAACAACTGAAGAATTTCAGTACTTTTTCTTGCTTTGGTAGGGCAATTTCTGAGCGGAACTTATGGTGAAGTTAACATAATTTCCGCCAGTTTGTATACTACTCAAGTTAAGACATGGAGACATAGTTCTTTGGATGAAGTTCAGAGTTTGTTTACGTGCTGGTTATGTCGTCAAGGAGTGTGCGGCCTTACATGGTATCACTATAATTTAGACACCTCTTTGTATTGAATTCTCTTGCCTTATCAACTAGAACTGGAGGAAGATTTATTAAAGCTGAACTTTTTGGAGAAGCATGGGAAGTTGTTAGAAATGCTACAAACGTGTACAAGCTGTGAAAGAAGCAGCAGTCTTAACTTACCATGCCAGTCACGCTAGTTATTTTGTCGGCTCATCAACAAGTGGTTGAGTCTGAAAGCTGTCTTCTGCTTGTACATTGAGAACGTCTACAGGCTTTGTGTACAAGAGCAATGTCTTTACGAACCAGGATCAATGGTTTCACTGCCTGGGTGAACCTGAGGCTGTCACCATCAGGTCATTTTATGCATAATATCTTGATAGACCTGCTCAAGGGATACAACATGAAGGTCCTTCTTGAAAGTAAGTGTCACTACAGAATATCCCGGCACTGATTTGCATGTTATTTGATAAGAATACCCATCCCACCGGCCATGCATATTATGTGGGATGAGTCCGATCTAACTGGTTCTCCAGTCTTCTCTGAGAGGTTTTTCTCCAGGTACTCCGGTTTCCCCTCTCCTAAAAAACAAGTTTTGATTAGATCTGATTTGATTTGGTTTGATTTGATCTTGGTCTCCTCAATTAGAACAGCACTTAAGCTTGAGACTTGAATAAAATTATTATTATTATGGTAGTAGGTACGCATGAATGCCTAAGGTAGCTACAGTGACTGGGCGTGAAATCACGTGACCGATCGCTGGAAATCTCTTTAAAAAATAACTAAATAAATAAAAACAAAAATTAAAAATATTATTATTATTATTATTATTATAAGATAAGATATAAGATAACTTTTTTATAGTGTCATTGCGTCTAGCATACTCATGTGTATGTCAGTTGGGGACACCTAAACTCCTATCTGAATTATTATTTTAATATCCTTGGCTGAGCACAAGTGCTCTACTAAAATACTAGGAACAGTTTTTACTAAATCTCCTGCCTTTAGAAAACATGATGTGACCTTTTTTGTTGGAATTCAATGTTGTGGTGATGCTTTACATATAACTGATTTTTAAACGCTGCTAATTTTTATTTATTTGTGGCCAGTTATAGTGGAAACGATCACATACTTTTGCGTGGTGATGTTGGAACTGTATTAGTACTGACCTCAATTCAACAGAAAAGTCTGTTTATCTACAAAATATTATTTTTACCCCATCAGGCCTAACTGGTAAACCTCTGGATAAACTGCAAAGTTTTGATAGGTAAGTCTTTGAACTTCAAAAACATTAACTGAATGGCTGGTACAAAATGCAGGGTGCACTAGGTCACAAGATACAAGGCCCAGTTGTTCAAAGCAGTGCTGAACCAGGGTAAATACCATTACAACCTTGAGGTCTTAACTACCCTTACCTTTTCCTTAAATCTTTTTTAACCTGGCAGTTCAACCTTTCTTTGTGAATTTTCAGATTGACCCAGCAACAGAAAATAACAAGAGTGGAGTGGATTGTAAAGGAATTAAAAACTGCGTAAGTTGACTAAGTGGATTGTTAAGGTCGAGGAGTTGAAATGGCTGGAAGCTGAGTGAGAGAATAGAGTTACCATCTTAGAATAGTTTTTTTACCTTTTGTGAATTTTGGGTAACACCAAACATTTAGTGATATTTTAGCATAAAATTAAGTTAATGTTAGCAAGCAGCAACCTTTGAGCCCTAGGCTAGCTCCAGCATTCTTTCACCAATCAGGTGACTTGCCTTTTTTGGCCAGAACATGTGCTCACATATAATTGGCATGTATCTTCGCTGTTTGTCTGTTGAAAGTTTGGCAGTTTTCACCTGAGTTTACCCTCCCACCCTCCCAGTTATTTGTTGTTTTCATAGTTACACATTATTGTCTCATTTTGTAAACGTTATCCTGATTTGGCCTTGAGAAGTCTTTAATAAAATAGGGTCGCGAATTGCTGCCTGTGGCACCCCTTCAACCCTGTGCTGAAGCCCTGTCAGGGAGGAGCGATATTGTTCCCTGCTGCTGGACCGCATGGGTTAACTTGGCCCCAGAACATTATGCCAGCCCCATGCCCACCTTGCAGCATGAGGCACCCTCTTGGCATGGTAACAGGTGCTGAGGCCCCTCATCTGGTTCTTCTGGTTGGTGGCTTTGATTGGAGCCTTGCCAGCACATTCCCTGCTGAAGTTGGCCCACCATATTATGTCTGTGTATTTTCGTTTGCACGCGATTGTGGGATCTATGTGTTACATTTTCTCATTTGTTGTTCCTTTTAAGCATTCAGCGTTCTTTTTTTGGCACCTTTCTTTTTTCTGGTAGTCTCTTAGTGTTATGTTTCACCTGTTCATTAGTGTCTTCTGTATGTTTCGTTTCATTATTATGCTTAGTTTGCTTTAGTTTCCTTTTTGCATAATTTATTAGTGTACGTGTATATAACCCTTAGTTTCATGTTCTTTGCTCACTACTCTTTGCAAGCAGTTGTGCTACGCGCAGTTTGAAGTTCCTTAGTCCTTCAGTTCATTTTGCTATTTAGCAGTGTTTTCAAGTACATCTTGTCATTTCTACAGTCGTAACAATGAAAGTATTCATTCTCAGTTTCTGTCGTTAGTCGTATTTTGTATAACCTTTGTATTGTGTTTACTTTTGTAACCTTTTATTTCGCTATTTTTTTATTTTTTGTTTTCAGTTTTCAACCTGCATTTCTACGTTTCCAATTAAAATTTTTACTTATTTAACAAGTGGTGTTGGAAAAGTAACGTGGCTTGAGCCTTCCGGGCTGGTTAGCCTTCTGGCAGTTACAGCAATAACATTGACAGCTGTAACTCATTATTTTGATATTACTGTCTTTAGCTGGACTAGTCTGCACTTTCATTAGTTGAGACATTATCATTTAACCATATTTTCAACAGGAAGATTATTCCTAAGGACACATATGTAGATTCCAGAAGTTTTGCCATAAGGGCTGCAGATCAGGTAAAATATATATTCAAAGTACCTTTACATAACTATGTTGTAAATAAAAAATGATTTCAACCTAGTTTGATTTGTAATTATTTAAAGATCTTCAAGGACCTGCCAAAGATTCTTGAGGATAGGAATCTTTTAAAGATCTTTGAAGGATCTTCAAAGATCTTACAGGTAGTTGCTAAACTACATGTAAAGATCCTTAAGGACATTTTAAGGATCTTGTGAGGATCTTAAAAAGATCCTTGTGAAAATAAGTACAAGGATCTTAGCAAAGATCCTTAAAGATCCTGTGAAGATCCTCCCTGGATCTTGAAAATATCCTTGTCCTTGAAAATAACCTTAAATATCTTTAAAAATCTTTGTCAGGATCCTTTAAGATCTTTAAGGATCCTTAAGGATCTTGGCCAGGATCCTCAAGGATCCTTGAAGATCTTGCCAAGATTTCTGAAGATCCTTGTTAAGATCTTTATTAGGAACCTCAAATATCTTTGAAGATCCTTAAAAGATTTTTGCCACGGCCAAGTTGTTTGAACCAAGGTTAGCGAGCCTAACTGGGGTTAAATACCATGAAAACTTATAGGTTTTAATCAGGCTTAACCTTGGGTTAGCGCTAACTGTGCTTTGAACAACTTGGCTCATTGTGTCTTACTTATGATAATGAATACCAAACAAAGAAAATTCGGTTGAAACAACTTTTACCTGATCTAATTTTTACCTTCAACTTATACATTGTATGTAGTTACAATAGTTTCTTTTTCTTGTCAAAAATGTTTTTCTTTTAGTTATTGTGCAGTTAGAAATAAAAGAAAGAAGGCAAGCCAGAGAGTTTAGGGCTACCACATAATAAACTAAGTCACAAACCAAGTCACATAAACATATCATAAACTGTCTTATCAAACAGCACATTCCAACCCTTCATACTTCAAAATCACTTCACTTGTCATCCAATATAAAAAAAAACAGTTGTGAATAAATTCGTATACAGCCTTGTTTACTAAATGTTGCATTCTGTGTACAGGTATTTGATTTGTTATGGTGTCTGGTATGCCATGATATTTGGTTTGTTTGGGAACGATCTGAATTCCTACAGCAAGCTGAAGGACAAGTGCTTACATCGAAGGCTTTCTCAGTAAGTTCATCTCAGTAAGTTCATCAGTTTTAGAGTGAAATACCTTGTAAGCTCAAGTTTCAAGTTTCAAGTTTATTACAAATTTCTTACCTCAACCTATTACAAAAGAGTCACTCTTACCCGCAAATAGCAACAGCTAATCTACGCTGGTGGAGTGAGAAATTAATATACCTACATATTAATATTAAGTTAAGCATATGTTCCGTACTTAGTTAGATTATAATGATACTGACCTATATTTTCACATATATTTTATAATTTCACTTATATAACTTTTTGTAAGTGTGACATAATAGTTGGCATGCCAACATAATCCTCCTCTTGATTGAGGATTTGAAGTAAGTAGTCTCACATTTTATTCTTAAAGCGTGACTTGGGTAATTTTGTCAGGTCTGGAGGGATGCTATTCCATATTATTAACCGCGACCAGTTGGCTCAATCAAGAGTGCACTGGACTTTCATGCGGGAGGTCGTGGTTCGAATCCCGACCGGACCAACACTCAGGGCCTTTAAATAACTGAGGAGAAAGTGCTGCCTTTGTAATTACATCTGCATTTGGTTTGACTTTCTAGTCTTCTCGGATAAGGACAATAAGCCGGAGGTCCCGTCTCACAGCCCTTGTTCATTATCTCTGTGGGACGTTAAAGAACCCACACACTATTCGCAAAGAGTAGGGCAAGCTGTACCCAGTGTTGTGGTCTGACCTCATGGACACACTATCAATTGGGGCGAAAGCTCTGTTGTGTGACCCCCACCACCTTAATTGGTGGTGAAACTCCAATAAAAACTGTAAAAACTCTGAAAACTCTGTTATTACACCAGGTCTAGAAAAAGATTTGATTTGATGGGTTAACCTGGAATATTTAGTGTAGAGATTACCAGCAGAAGAAAATCTTGTGTTGTGTGTATTCTGTTCGCAGAACTGAAAAGGTTAGATATATTATGGGGTGATAAGTTATTGAAGACATCATGCATTAAAATTGACACTGCTTTAAAACAAAGGAGACTGATTGGGAGGCAATGGGAGGAAAGAAAGAGAGGGATGGCAGAAGATCCATAAGGTGCAAAGTAGATAAGACGTTAGGCACATTTTTGTAGAACAAGGATTTGATTAATTTCTGTGGTGCTTGGCCCCAGACAGTAAGATGGTAAAAGAATTGTTGTGATCTGAGTTGAATATTTAAGTGTAGTTTGCCTCTTGTTGTAATTTGCACTGTGCATTACCGGCTTGATCAAGTGTATTTGATGTTTTGAGGGGAATAACTGCAGGGGAATAACTGACAGTTTATTATTGGTGAGGAATATTCAATATAATCCCCTGCGAGAACAAAGGAAACTGAGCCATGTGGGAAATAATAAATTTTATCTATTACTGCCGGAAAAGGAGATGCCTGCCTGTCCTCTCAATTCAAGTTTGTTGGTAATTTGAGGTTTTTAATTCTCTTTTTTCCGTTTCATTTATTTAATCATAATTTTATTATTTATTTTATTTTAAAGTGGACACCTCCTCCTCCTCCACCAAAGACACCAACACACAAAGTTGAGAAATCCATGCTGTTGGGATTTGGATCCAAATCCCTGGTTCAGACACCATTGGACACTCCAGAGGTAACAATGTACAAACAAACATCTCAGCCTCCTTACCCAAGCTCCCATTATGGCAGTAACAGGATCCCATCCCCATCCCCTTCCCCTTCCCATAGCCAATGTCATTCAGCCATTTCTGTGCTCACCTCAGCCCCTTTGCAAAGGGAGTCCAAGGGCCAATTTCTACTCATCATAATTAGGCATAAAACTAACTTTTGTGACTTGCTTTGAGAAAGAGACTGTAGTAAACTTGTGATGTTATGTGGTATGTGCATTACTGAGATACAGCAGTAACAGTGATCCTCAGCTTGTCAGCTTGTCTGTGGTACCAAGTGGTCCATGGCTGTGCCATTGAGGCTGCTTTTTGTAAAGAAACATCTATCAGTGTCATTATTTGTTTGTTTCAGGTAGTCACATAACTCCTTCTGTTTGCTTTTTCATTTTTTATTAGTTACCATCTTCAACTCCAACAAGCCTTGGGTAGGTCTCTTTTTGGTAATATATAATAGTACAATCGATCCTTGTAGGTGTGAATTTTCACCTCAATAGGCCTTTAGCTGTTACACTCCAAGGTCCCTCAAAGAGCATAATTAGTAATGCTAGCACTAAAGCATGTCGGTTTTATTGATGACTCATCCTTCTCTTATCATAATTATGTTTTTCACAACTACAACAGGTCAGATGATATGGTGACCAAGAGACACAGATCAAAGAAATTCCCTTCACCAGAGTACTGTATTCTGGACATGGTGAATACACACCTCAAGATGAACAGAGAAGGACGCAAGCTCACAAGGGGAGTCCTGGTAGGTATTAAGGAAATACTGATACTGAGCCTTAATTAAAAATCATCAAAATGGTCTTGTTAAGATAATTTGTTTGTGTGAAATGACGAAATGGCCTGCTACACTGTAGTTGCTTTCTATCATTTCATGTAAAATATTTCACAAACAAAAGTGTTGTTTACTTTTTAATTGCTATATTGTTATCTTGTTTTTGCAGAGTTTAAGCGACCTGACAGATAGCAGGTACTGTATGTGTTATGTGTGGCAATAAAAGTGATGATAATTTCTACTGATGATTTAGTGTCTTAAAAAAATAATCCTCTTCTTTTTATTTATATATAAAATTCTTCTTTTTATTTGCATATGAAAATGATGAATTTTATTCCTGACGGCACTAGTCTGATGTATTGCAATATTGCTGCTTTGAGGAGATAAAGTGTTGTTATTTGTTATTCTCACTTCGTGAGGGCATATTTCTCGCCAGGTATATCTCACTTTGACTATTTTTCTGTATTTCAAGGGTTCTCTGTGCTTTGGTAAATTCTTTTGTCCCGGAAACATTCACCACAGAAGTTTTACTAAATGACAGGTAGGCTTTATGGCACCATGAAGTATCTGTTGCAGGTAATTTTTCATTTCAGTTAATTTTATTTTTAACTAGGTAAATTTTTTAAACTAGGTAATTTTTTTTTTAAGATTTAACCCTGTTTATGTTTGTTTATTTTCCCCTCCAGATGGACTATAAACCTTGCTTTGACAACTGCAAATCAGATGTTTAAATCTTCAAATCCTTTTGATTCCCAAGACTTGGTTGAGGTAACTAAAGTTAATTCAGTCTGTAGGTTCTTTGAACACATTAGGTCCAGTTTACACACTACGATTTGTTGGCCTGCCAATATCAGAGCACACAGTGTACATGTATTTTGACCCTTGATTTTGGGCCCATTCATGAAGTGGAAATTGGCCTAATTGAGATTCAGCAACACATCTTCATCATGTCAGGTCAATATTTTTAAGATAGCAGCCACTTCTGTCAAAATTGGGCTACAGAATGAGGTGCCAAAATACACGGACAGTTTGCACCCAATATCGGGCATTTAAGCCATCTTTAGGACTATATCAAAAAGAGCATTGCATGTAAAACGTTTGGGTTTCTTGTATTACATGGTACATTGGAGACTGAAAATAAGGTGAAAAGGTGAAAACCCCAATACCAGAAACAAGGCTGAAGACAAGCTTAGTCTCATTTTGACTCTTTGGCCTCTTCAAGTGTCTTTAGCATGCTCCAGAAAGGCTCTGTTAGAAGTCATAAGGTATGATGGTAGGATTGGCACAACACAGAAAACTGCTAAAAATTAGCAATTGAAAGATTTATAATGATAATTATTTATTGTTGTGTATTTTAACTCATAGGGTGATACTATGGCTGTTTGCAGTTATTTTGCCTTTTTCTTCATGAGTGGATACAAGTATCGTCAATCAAGAGCAGTGCTGAAAAGATTGGTGAGTGTTTAACTGTGCACTGACGTGGGCTGATGTACGTTGTTGTCATCAGTTCTTTTTCCTTATATTTTCTTCATTTCACACAGGATGAATTAAATGTGTTGAAAATTGGAATTAAAGATGAGATGGGTCAGTTTCCTTCCCTGATTACAAATGTTAAGGATTTAAAGAGAAAGAAAGAACTGGAGAATCTACTATCAGTTTATGAAGAAGGTACAGCTACAAGTTTGCTATAATTTGTAAATGAAATGGGTGAAGCATTGTGAGTAATGGTCACTTCCCCCAGAAAAGTGACACTTTCCTCCATGTGTCAGTTATGTCTCCCAGCAGACTACGATACCCACCCTCGTTTTTTCACCCACTTTGCTACCTCTCTGGGACTACTCATAGCCTGTAATAGAAATGATCTTTTTTTTTCATCTTAGGTGTTGCATTTACTATTTTGTTTCAGAACTACAGTTTTTAGAGCAGAATTATGATATTGTCAGGTGTAACATTTGGATAAAGCAAGTGACCGAGATACAAAATAAGGTACATGCGTGTAGTTAATGAGCTTTGCATATTACAAGAATTTAATCAGGTTTTTTTGTGAAACAAGTAATTGTCTTGTCTTTTTGTCTGTTATTGCAGTGCAGAGCAATAGTTGCAGAGAAAATTGTGCAAAGATTTGATGTTGTCAAAGTTCCAAGGTATTTTCCTTTTTCCATTTAAGGTGGCTCTATATAGTTTTTTGGCGTGCGAAGCATGGGTACGAATGGCGCATGCACAGTACCTTAACTTGAAGAATTTCTGTTTTGATGAGGTCACGAAAAACAAAGATTTTTGAGTGATCTTAAAACGCATATTGGGCGTGTTCCAGACGGTGAAATTTTTTTGAAATTGGCACATGGATAGGATTTTTCTTTTTCTCGCTGTTAGGAAAAAAATCATCAAATTTTATACATACATTAATGTAATACGTGTCAAAAAGCAACCAGATATAGATTACGTTTTTAGGTCAATAGTTTTACATAAACTAACTTATGGTCTTCCTATATAATTATGTGTCCTCAACACCTGAATTAACAACGGTCCAGAATTTTCCACAGCGGCTGCTATAAGTGCAAATACATATCTTATCTAATTAATGTATGTGATGTCTTAGAAAAAGCAGATCAGGCACTATTCAAGATCTCTCTGCCACCCTCTGTCTCTCTCTCTCTTTCTCAAATTAAAGAAAGTTCTGTATAGCATAGAGTTCCATGCAGCCAGCTGGCTAGGATCAATACCCAGCGTTTTTAGAACAGCTTTATCAATAGGCTATTTTAAATATAAAGTGGCCATTTAATGTAAATGTGGTATACGTAATATAAATAGTTTTACTATCAATAATTTTTAACTTTCAATAATACTCATTTGCTATCCTGTATTTGAGTTATAGAATTTAATTTTGGTGGTTTAGCATGTATTTCTGCTAATTAAAAACATTAAAGACCTATTACTTATTATTATAATTACAGGATTGTTTAATAGTTTTCCTAAGTACGTTATTACGTATTACCATCGGTTTTAAAGCATTGTTGCTTCAATCCCAGGAATGTTACGATCAATGATTTGGCAGTGGATCTGGTAATTAATCTGGTAAGATCCTTTTTGTTTAATGCTGTTTGGTACATGTATTGCTACTATAGTTTTCTGACTGTGTTGAGTTGAAAAAGAAATTTACGAAAAGCCTCTGCAATTTCAGTCATCTTGCTTTGTCTCCTAGAGCCTAACCTGTGGCACAGGTTTTTACAGCAGTAAGGTCCATGAAACTGTTTGGAAAGGTCGCAAGCTTGTGTTAAAGGATAAAGAAACAGGTGAGCACAAATTTACATTGATGTCCAAGTATGTAGATGGTTGCGGTTGTGTTCTTAACAGGTCATTTCCGAGTTCACCTCAGAGTCTTTTTCAAAGTCAGAGTGCAAAGTCTTTCTTTTGAAAACCAGTCTTCATTGACAAGTAAAGTAAAACTTTAATCAATCCAACAATTGTGTTTTGAGGATCTTCTGCTCAATATTTTACTGATGTATTGTTGGGCTTTCAGGAGAGTTTTATGATGACTTTGCAGGAAATGCAGACCAGAAAGGTGAGAATCTTTCTCTCTTCTCTGCTACTTCTACATTTTTCTTGATATATTTCTTTCATGTGATGTGCTTGGTGATATTTTAGCCTAAAATGCTTGTATCTCACAGTTACACGTGTGCCTCAATTTTGTAAATGTTAGCCAGATGTCGCTTTCACAAGCCTTTAATGAAATAAGGGCAGGGAATTGCTTCCTGCGGCACCGCTTCAGCCTTGTGCTGAAGCCCCGTCAAAGAGGGGACATGTCGTTCTACTTGCAGCACAGGCTTGAGCCATCCCAGGTGGCAAGGGCCTGTCATCCGGTTATTCCGGTCGGTGGGTTCGATCTCAGGGTTGCCAATACATTCCCTGCCCAACTTGTCTCACCAAAATGTGTTTGTTCCTTCTTGTTTGCACACAATAACATTAACTCTTTTAGAAACGGTGCGACAAATGCTTGACTTGGAAGAGGGACAGGTCATAGAAATAAGTGGTGATCATCCCAAATATGAGGTAAATGGATCAGTATATGAATTGTATACAGCATTCCTAAGTATTGGGGCGAGACAAGTCATGTGTCATCTACACATGTAGGTTAATGCTATAATTTAGCTTGTCATGTTCAGAATTTTGATTTGCTGTATTTGACATTTCATTTTAAACCACATACTTAAATCTGTTGCCTCCTGCACCTTTATTGTTTTTAGCTTCAACCACAGTTTTTTTAGCCTCATTTAAGGCATAGAATGTCAATATCATCCAACTCAGTTCTCCTGGTTTTCTTTGGTTTGTTCAAAATATCTGCTATTAGTATATATACCACACAAGTGAATAGTCCTTTTCGCACGCACTGATTGGCTAGCTTGGAGATGATTAGCCAAGTACTGTTCACCTCTGAGTGCATGGAATGCAAGGTTTTAAAATTTCGGACCATTTGTCAAAAATAAAGTACAGTATTTGTTGGTCCACTAGTTATTCAGCTTTTGTGGTATACAGGTGTTTCGAGAAAGGTTGTCCAACTGACAAGTATCAAAGCGTACGCAATAGTGCCAAAAGGCATTATGGATAGTGGTCTGTATGGCGTGCTAATGCAAAGTCGGAATGACGTAATGGCAGATAGACTTCTTGAACGTTAGTCTACACGTTAGGAGTGGCCATTGTATTTTTGTGGCATCCCCAATTCTGGTTTTTTGTTAAAATTGAGTGAATATGGCCCACACTACCTTTCGGCATTGTCGCGTATGCTTGTGCACTTCTTTTGGCCAACCTTTCTCGAAACAGCTGTATACTAAAACAATAAATTATTCACCTCAGTGTCAGTGAAAATGGTGGATATTGTCTACCACTATTCACCTTCACTTTGGTGAATAACTGTTGATTATTTCATTTCAGATATACTTCGAAAGTTCATCAAGAAACAAAACCTTAAAAGCAGGATCCATGTATGTTAATTCACTTGTCTTTATAGTAACCGAGGCTCAGCTCTTTGAAGGCTTATTAACACTAATATTTAACAAACAAGGGTTGTGCAAATTAGCATTTCCTTTGTTTGTGGCTCAAGGAAATGTTTGTATGATCTGCCTGGCATGTGAAGTTCATGTGGTGCATGCAGTCTGCGCATTGGCATCATAGCCATCATTTGTGTGCATCTACTGGCATGAGTGTCCTCAAAATCTAAAATTGATTCAAAATCTGAAATTAATTCTCTTGCCTGCATTTATAAGCTCTATGCGCATTGTTTTCTAAGATGAATCATGCGTCTTTTTTATGCATAGTTTAGACACAGTGTGTCTAGTACTTGTATTTATGTCAACGGATAATGCATCTTAGATGAACTGATTGAAATTCACCACAAGCTCATGTGGCAGAAATGCTGTTTCTTATGTGGTAATTGTGTGATCAGTGAGGATAGAATGCTATTTTGTGCTTAACATTTTTTCTTTTTTTGCAATTTCGAACTTTGCCTTGTTGGCAATATAGAACATGGCAAGCAATTTATTTAAGCTCACACTCTGTCTTGAACTCTGTTGTGTTGTTATGTTGTTATTATTACAAGTACGGGATACAATTCATGAATGCGAGTATTGTGGTGTTTTCTTTGAAGGCGGGCCTATTGGTCAGCGTAAAAGCTGCCATTCATCTGTCTCCTCAGGTTTTTGTACCAGATATTTCCTGGGACGACACTACAATGTCAGAGATTGTTATTCAAGGCAGCAAAGACAGGAGAACTCGATACTGTCCAAAAGCTGGTTTGTAGTATACAATATACACTGTAATTGTTGGTGGCTACCCCAGTAAAAATTGTGGCAAGTTTTCCAAAGCCATAGGGAAGAAAACGGTTTCAACAGACCAATTTCAATATTTTAAAATTCAACTTCAAACAATAAACACGACTTCGAGGCTCCAGGGAGCCTCGAGATGGTGCCTTTTGTCCAAGAGTAAATGTTAATATATCAAAATTGGCCTATTTGGCATTGATAAAACAGTTCTCGTTCTCCTTTTTGCCTCTTTTTGATGATGGTAATGTGCAAATATCTGGACTGTGTGCTGTAACTTCGTGTTTGGTTACTTGTAATGCTGACTTACTTTTGACCGTCATGTTTGACGGGATTGTTTCCATTCGAAATTAGGGGGGGTGGGGGACCTTCTGAAGAGTCTGACACAAAGACCTTGCATTTGCATCTGGCTAGCAACTACTGGGCATGTTGTGGTGTTAACAGTTCAGTTTATTCCTATATTTTATGGTCTACTTTATCTATTGTTACTTGCTTGCTTTGGGAAAACTCAGATGACAGCAAAGTGGCTTTCTGCGTAGAAACAGCAGCTGCAAAAATGAATCTATTTTGTTTTCTTTTGAACAGGTGGCGTTCTTTAATGCAGACAGGAACTTTATTAAGTCCAAGGAACACGGGTCAGGGAACACTGCTCTTCACATGGCCTGTCGACATGGCCATTTTGTAAGTTCTGTCTTTGACAATGAGCTCTGAAACTTATATCAGCTCCTCAGGCACTCCTTGAGCTTTGTACGACCATCATACGATTGGGATTACTGGTGGTTTTTGCAGGACATATTCTCTTATTATTTCAGGATATTGTTCTGTATCTTTTGGAGAATGGTGCCGATATTGATATCTTCAACAATCATGATAACACGCCATTTTTCCTGGCCACTGAAAGCTTGCAGAAGGAAATCTGCCAGGTAATGGAGTATGTTCTGACATGTGTGAAGGGTTAAGATTGCAAAATCGTCCTTCTTTCTCTAGTGATATCTTCAACAATCATGATAACATGCCATTTTTCCTGGCCACTGAAAGCTTGCAAAAGGAAATCTGCCAGGTAATGGAGTATGTTCTGATATGTGTGAAGGGTTAAGATTGCAAAATCCTTCTTTATTCTTTTGAATGTCATGATAGGAAGTGCAAATGTTAGATTCGCAGACTAGTTGATGTTGCAAGGGAGGGTTTTCTTTGTTTTGTTTGATTGAAAAGTTCACGAAAGCCACAAAAGGGAACGTGGAAATAGACTAGTTTTTTTTTATAGCGAACGTGATGAATCTATGAATCTAATGAAACAGTCAAAAAATGAAATCTATGAATCTAATGAAACAGTCAAAAACTTTATGCAGAATTTTATGTTACTCTTCTCTCAACCAAGGTGCTTTTGGTTGATGTTACTTATCATAACATCCACCAAAACCTTCCTGGCAGAGACATTCTAAGGCTGACTATCGATCTCACTCCTCTCCCAGTCGGTGAAGGTGGTTTTGGTGGATGTTGGGCGTAAGCGTACAGTTAAGAATCCACTTGAGGACAAGCAAGTATAACTAGGAAAATGGTTTTACATGACTACATCAAGTTGGTAAAGCATAAGTGCATACCAACTGTAGGTTTTCTGAAAATGGATTCATTAACATGTTTTCAGCTTGATTACGGTGTTCTTTTCTATTTTCGAGTTTTAACTGTACATTATGCGGAAACCCTGCGAACTTTGAACCAGAAAAAAGCTACCTGTAGCCTCCTGTTTTTTGTCATCTGTTAATTACCAGTTCTTGTTTTTACTTGTTGGTTATAGCTTTTGATTGAATGGGGAGCTGAAGTAATGAAACGAAACAAGAGCAGCAAAACAGCGTTTGATCTCATGCGTCATTATGAACTAAAAAAATTCTTGGAAGGTATGGCAGCTACTGTGATTCGTCAAAAAAAACAAATATGAGACTTTATTGGGTGAAAACACAGGGACTGGTGACACATTAGGTACTGAAAAGTTAAGAATAAGAACTGTTGGGGATTGCCTCTATTTGTAGTTAAAACGTCCAACACATTCGCGGTAATCGAAACTGGTTTTAATTTCTATGGTTCTGCAGTAACTTAAGGGAATAAAAACCAATTGACAAGAAAATGCAAAGCAGACATGAAGAATATTGGGTTATGGGCTGTTGGGTGGATGCCTTGACACAGGATTGGAGCGGCGAAAACAATTGGTTGTGTCCGCCAATGAGTCTCATTGTCGATTCTGTCCGTCTTCTTCATTCTTGCTCAAGCCGCAGCGCAAAGCTTAATTCAAACAAAGCTCAATTCCGGTTTACAAAAAAACCACGGTAATTAAAATATCGCAGCATTTCCGACAGAACAAACGGTTCTTACCCGGAAGTACGTTGTTTCTAATTCTTGCAGTAACTTGCATGACTGGCCCTGCACACGCTTAGTCATATTTATGGCCAGCTGATTGGAGAGGATGAGAAAGTCTTCTCCTTTGCTTAGCCAAATTGTTGTGTTTTTCGTCAGTTTCAGCACTCATTTCTTCGGTCGATACATTCTATATTTAATTTTGATGACTTGGAAAAGCTCACTAGTGGGAAATTGCTCTTGCCGCGTTTAGAGAGTCTTCATTTAACTGATCTCAAGTACGTTACTACGATCGGTTTTGTGTACTGATTAAGGGGTAATACAAGAACGTTTCTTTTCCGGGATGGTAAATTTCAGGTAAATATAAAGAATGGCAAGAGCTTGTCCCTCGGCTGATATCAGGAGACATCGAGAAACTAACTGAAGTGGTGGATGCACATCACAGAAGAGAAAAGATGCTGGCCAGTTTGAGAAGCAGGTATGCATCCTTTACACTGAAAAACATTTGTACTTTTGGCGTTACATCGTTAGGGTGGATGAACTGGTAGTTTGCTTTCGAAATAGACCGCTGCTGCAACGTAACCCACTTTCATCCCCCAGCTTTGGAGTCAGGCTGGTGCAGTGGTCATCAACCACGCCTCCTCCTTGTACGACCCGGGCTCAATCCCTGGACTAAATGCCATGTGGTTCGTATGTGGGCTGAGTTTCAGTCGATCTCAATATGTTTCCGAGGGGTTTTCTCCGGACACTCCTGATTTCCTCCCTAATAAAAAATCGACTCCAGCTAACTACTATGCTCCGAGATCATACATGGACCGTATAGCAGCTCCCAGAGGCGCTATGTATATAATGAACTGTATGTGCTTTCGGCCCGGTCTCATTGAGCTGCGCCCTTCGCAATCCAGTCTCCCGACTGCAAGAAAGGGCGATTAGCACAGAAAGTACTCATTTATAATTTTGGAGTTCTCCGGAAAGCAAATTGCTTTGCGCAATTTCCGACTGATACTATTCAGTCTCCCCTTTTGAAGCCCGGTCCATGAATTCGACAATTGTGCTTGTTGTGTGAATTTTCTTCTTTCCCATGTTTTTGTTGCAGTTTATGTTTGTTCTACTTTGATTCTTTGTTAGGTGCGTCAGCGGTAGCAGCCTGCTTCACACGGCATCCTTCTTTGGCGCGATTCCAGTTATCAAGGTGCATTTCGTTGATACTCCCACATAGTTAGACTGCTACTTAAATGTTTTGCTTTTGACTCGACTGATTTTAACTCGCGGAAAAGCTAATGATGCATTAATGTCTGCAGCGAATCATGCCCCGTGTTCGCTAATGCAATCGGTCTCAAAAATACGAAATGATCGGCAGCCATTTGTACAAGTTTCTTCCGTGACAAGTCATTCTTTTGTTCCCAGACCTTGCTCTCTGAAGGTGTAGACGTTAATATATTGGACTACAAAGGTGCCACGCCCCTGCACAGAGCGAAAGATTCCGCCACTGTCGAGGTAATGCCGTCCTGATGATAACCCTCTGCAAATCCGAAGAGAGACTTGTATACTTATCGATCCCTAATGCTTGGTAACTTGAGCCTGCGCATAAGGGCCCCGGTGATGGGATGTGTTTGGGTCGCGAGCTGGAATGATGTGTGCCAGCTTGACAAGCGTTCTACAGGTAACGGTTTTCAATTGAGTGTCATAAAACCAAAACTAAAGTTATCACGGGAGCCAATCACGTTATGAAGGAAATACACCCTTCAGCCAACTCCAGGTCGACGTCATTCACTACTTGGGTTTACGAGCCAATCGGCGCCAAGCGTGGCAAAGCGAAAGTGCGTAAGTGGCAATTGGTTTTAGTTTTTTCTTTGATTAGCTGGAAAGTTCGCGCAATGTTTTTGATTCATTTATAAAGCAAACCAAAACGAAAACCACAACAATCAAACGAACAAACAGACAGAGCGTAATTACTTTTGACACTCAATTGAAAACTGGTCTAATCCAGTACCTATTACTCAAGCTAGTTAAGAGATACAAATTTGATCGAGCGATATGTTGCGTTTGTTTGCCTTTTAGTTGCTGTTAGAAGCAGGTTCCAACATTGATAGTGTAGACCATGATGGTAACACTCCACTACATGTGAAATGTTATGGTGAGAGCGGAGAAGCCACCGACTTGGAGTGCATTGAAAAGATGGTAAGATTAGACACAGCTCTACCATTCGTATTACGGGATCAACACAGCCCTACCAATCGGATCGACTACAAGAAACCATCAAGTATTTGGCGGTTTGTTGCGTTCCCTCGGTCTTTAGTGTCTTTCTTGTTAACAACACTATTTTTTGGTCTCTCTAGTTGATGAAGCAAGCTCCGCTGAACATCAGAAATAACCGAGTAAGTAAAAACTAAAGGCGCGATCGTTCGAACGTCGTTGCATGCACGTATCCTCTTCACGTGGTTTTGGGCAAGTCATCCTTTTGAAAGGCGGTGCCTTCTTTTGCAGCTGTGCTCACGTTCTGCACATCACGGAATAAGCATGATAACTGGAGTTTGTAAGGGCAATTCCAGCCTAATGCAATGTTTTGCATGGTTTGTGTCTATATAGGCGAGAGAAGAAGCATTGGAATTCAACCCTAACCGTTTCCCTAAACCTCATACATTTAGCAAGACAGCACCTGTATTTGGCAATTGTATTTGGCATTTGTTTGAGCACTTGATACGCACAAATTGTCTAACCTGACAGATCAAATGCGGAAATGGCGAATACGGGGATTTTAGATGTCAAATGGAGTCCAACGCAATCGTGGAGCTGTCGCGAAAAAATGGCTGCCTTAAAAGAATTGACATAACCCATGGTTGGATTTTTGATTCCAGTGCGCCTTGCAAAGATCTGCTATTAGAAACTGAACAAAACTCACGTGGGTACGGGGGTTTTCTGTTCGTTAGGATTTGATGCCAATTCATTGTTGCGCGATGCAAGGTCGAATAGACGCCATCCAAGCTCTGTTGTTCTTTGACACTGAAGGGAGCATCAAGCAAAACTTGAAAATGGAAAACGAGGTACCAACCAAAACTTTGTCATCTCGCTGAGTGCAAACTAGCTTATAACTAACTTGTGTGGCAGGCACTAGAATGGGCCTGCCACCCACACTAGAGGCACTAGGCCAGGCAGACTAACATTGAGCATTTGAGAACGAGCGCGCGGTCTAAAGCTAAGGTATTGGGGCGAGCCTTAACTTTTGACCTCGCACTTCCTAGAACAAATTTTATTTCTGAATAACCCAGGAGAGCCCTTTTGCAGGGTACTGTTTGCTGTCTATCAGTATGAGGTGGTTTCTTCTTAATCCCAAATCGAAAATCGAGTACTGTTGCGTGATGCAAATTTCTGGTAAATTTTATGCCTGTTGTGAAACTTGAAGTGTTTTTTTGTTCTTTTTTTTTTTCCAACAGAAATCTCCACCCAGCTTGCTTCATCTGTCTGTGGCCAATGATTTCCTTGATTGTGCCAAGTGGTAAGAATACACTGACGGAGTGACAGTGATGAATACGACCATACCTTGTCACTCTGTTCCTTAGTTAAAGATCGCTGTCTTTTCTTGCTTGTGTTCCTTTGTTAGGTTCTCGGAAAATAACTTTGAGTTTAAAGAGAAAGAACCTGATCTTCTGGTCCATAAGATACTGCTTGAAGAGGTTCCTTGGTGAGTAAATCAAGAGAAATTTATTTTTGTTGGAAACTAAACTTTGTACTAAAAATACAAATGCGAAACATATTCTTTGCGCATAATAATAGCGATAGTGATAGTAATAGTCATAGTAATAGTAATGGTAATAGTAATAGTAGTAGTAGTAATAGTAGTAAGTAATAATCTTTTTATTCTAAAATGTCAATTAATGACTGGATGCGCAATAAATGACAACAAACACAAGTTGGGCGTAATAACACAAGTTGGGCGTAATTTGGAGCGAGAATGGACTGGCAAGGCTCGGGCACAGCCGACCGTGAGAAACACCGGATGAGGGGCCTCGACACATGGCGCCATGCCGACGGGGTGCCTCATGCCTGTACTGCAAGGAGGGCATAGTTGCTGGCATAATGTCCTGACCAGTTAACCCAGTCCAGCGGAGAACAATATGCCCCCTCCCTGACGGGGCTTCAGCACAGGGCTGAAGGGGTGCTGCAGGCAGCCATTCCCCGCCCATATTTTATTCGTTAGAACTGAGTAGGTTACAAGCAGTAGAAGTACCAATTGTTAAAAGCCAGAAAGCAGAAAACGGGAGGGAGGGATAAAAATACTGCGGCACAGAAAGAAACTAGCCGCTAAAAGGTCTGACGGTTAAGAGTCGCGGGCAAAGGGGGAGGAACCAGTAAGGTAATCACGTGGTAGGAGAGAGTCGTCCCCAGACTCCAACCCGAAATTGCTTTCCGTCATTAACTTCTAATTTACAACTCAAAGAAACTATTTACTCCCGTTGAAGCCCTGATTTTTTCAGGCTTCTCCTTTCCAATTGCTTAAATTGGAAAATTAACTGCGATGATCATTCTTCACTTTTATTTTCTCTACATTTAGTCACAATTAATTTTATAAATTTAAAATGACTACAGTACTAAAAACGAGGTGATATGAAAAGTCTAGGCAGAACATTGCACAATAGTGCGTGTATAGAAAATCTAGTCGGTTCTGTCGGCGTGTAAAAAAGAATTAAATTAAAAAATTTATAATAATAATGATATTGATAATGATAATGACAATAGTAATAATAATAATGACAGCAACAATAATAATTTTTTAAAATAAAATCGTCAGCTGAGATTGCAAACAATGCTAAAAGCTAATAGTAACAAGACGCTGTGGAAGCGTATACTTGGGCGTTGTTGTCTTTTGATCGGTGTAGTGAAATCAGTTTCAGGAATGGCGAGAACGGTGCAGTGCATTCATGAGGTGTAAAACAAAGAACGGACTGAATTGCCTTGTTTCACTCCTCTCCCCCAAACTATGAATTCTTGCAGTCACAAAACCATTGACAATAACCAATAACTCAACCGGTGTGGCGGAAGCCTGGAAAATACCAAGTCCACACAAGCCTTATCTTTAATTATCTAAACTTAAATTTCACTGTTATTCGTGATATAAGCGTAAACATGCTCCAAAACGATCCGAAATTAAGTTATTATAGACAACAAGCTGTTTCAAACAGAAGTAGTGTCTCGTTTCGGGAATGGTAAGGCCAGGAGAAAAGATAAACTATTTTGATCGGGCTCCCTCGATTTGTCGTACTACAAGAAGGATAAATACTTGTTCATTTCCGCAATACACTGTTTCCATCTTACTTCGAAGTTATTAAGTCTACAAATACCTATTTTACCTTCAAATACCAGTGCGCAGCGTAACTTTCCGTGCAGGGACCGCGGAGACCATTTTAAAGTGGTTGGGCTTAAAAAAAATCTGGCCACGACTAACAAGCATTAGGGATCACTGTTCCGCCATTTATAATGCCCTAAAACAAATCAACCCAAGCATTTAATTTGGTTTTCTGGAATAGTCTTTTAAATACTATTAAAGGGCAGAAAAGCTTGAAATCTTTAATTTCACATTTGTAATTTGTAGAATATTAATTATATATTTAACTAATATTGTTGTATTGCATGATTTTTGCACGGCTCTCTGGAAGAGCATTTCCGTGTTTTAAATAAAGATGATGGTGATGAAGCAAAAAAGTGGTACGCTGTAGCCTACCGGCAGACCCCCCCTCCGAGGTGTAATACCCCCATAATGGACTTTTCTCAAACGTTTAAGGGCTCTAGTTTAATTTACACCAAGAAAAGAATCTCTTGGAGCGTTGGATGCAAAGTTTTGGCCATAAACGCAAAGACAGTGGAAAGACCTCGTTTTCATCAAATTTTACACTCTTTAAGTTTGGTCATCTTTTTACTCATTTCGGGCTAAATGGTAAGGTTAACCCCTCAGTAAAGTGGCCGAAAATAGCCAATTTCACTTCCTTTGCGAGGCACAAAGTACTTGGACTAAAAGGTTTGCTACTTTAAATATGAGTAGAATTTGAAACGTGCCGACCTTTAGCAGCAAAGGAAAGAAAAGCCATTTCCAGTATCGCGGGCTGAGCTCTTCGCTTACAGTAGGACTACTTAGTGTACTTTAATAAGTCAATCCAACAACCTAGGTTTTGTCGGTATCACTGATTTGATACGTGTTTGATATGAGCCTTCCCCTGCCAAACAAGCAATTCAGGCAAATGCTCAAGCTTCCTCGCTTCTTGGGATCATGTAAAAGGTCATTTTGTGATTTAAATGCGGTCACTACGTCTTCCAAGTGGTACGTACATGTATTTGACCACCAGCGAATTCACGCATGCGCAGACGGCAATTCAAACAAGTAAAACAAACAAAAACTCTGGACCAGTAGCAGTACCTCTGGACGTGTTGCCTGAGCGGTGTACCATGACGAGTCTCCCCGAGATTTCGGCCCGCGGATCGCTTATACCAACCCCCAGTTCGTCGCTGCTTTCAGATACCCGTCCACGACAGCCTGTCTGCCCCCGACGCGGCAGTGAGGGAGAGAAATGCCGGCCCCTAGACCATATGTGACAGATCCCTTTCGTACTCACAGCTCAGTTCCAGTTAGCTTAATATAGGATTTCGAGCGATATATATTTGAGATTGTAGTGATGTTCTCTTTCATGTGGTAGGCTTTGGAGTAGACGGAAGTCCGGTGTCCGTAGACGGTTTGGAAAATTAGCGCATGCGTATTTGCGGGATTGGATCCATTTGGATTCGGTCATGTGTAAACATAGCTTTATCGATAAAGGGTGCAACACAATACTGCCGTAATAAACGTCGAAATTTGAGGTCTATTATGAAACCAAGAACAGATTGTGTTTCGTCAATTACCGATATTGTATAGGTCTAAACGAATTCAAAATCCTAGCATCTGGGACGGTAAACGTTTTTCGTGTATTCCTACTGAGTCCTTGCTGATCATTTTCAACATCGTTTTCAAAGTGATCAACAAACCAGCAGATCGAAGCGGTCTTTGTACCTTGATCATGTATGTGAAAAGCTGTGTTTAACCGTGTAGAGCCCGGTATTACCTGTGTAGAGCCCTGTATAGCCACATACAGAGTGTAGAGCACAATGTAGCAGTGTGCGGCCCTGTATGTCTCTTTAAAGTTCGGTATAGCCCAGCATCTCCCCGTGTAGTTGTGTTTAGCTGTGCGTATCCCTGTGTAGCCGTGTATATAGCCCAGTACAGCTGTGTATACGACTGTATAGCTGTGTATAGCCAAATGCAGCTATGTACGGCCCTGTCGTCTTTTTGCTCATTTCGGCCTAAATGGTAAGGTTATAACCCCCCAGCAAAATGGCCGGAAATAGTTGATTTCACTGCCTTTGCGTTTATGGCCAGTACATTTACTCTAACGCTCTCAAAGATGACCTTGTCGCCTCAAATTAAACTAGAGGCCTTAAACGTTTGAGAAAAGTCCATTATATGGCTATTAGACCTCATTTTCGTGGAATGAAAATCGAGGGAAAAACGGTCTACCAGACGAAGTTTTCTGGGCGATGACCCACCGAAATATTACATGTATAACCCGGCCGAAGGGCTTAACTTCGGTGGCCGTAAGGGTACGCTCACGGAGCGTCTAGTTTAAATTTCTTTTAAGCCTTGAGTCTGTGGCTCTCATTGATTTCCTACCAACGCAGTATATGTGACTTGGGCATCTGCTTTGTGTGTTATATGCTGAGGCATTCTTCGCGAATGACGGACAAGCGCCAAAGTTTCGTTCACTGAAATGTCCTTGTGCTTGTCGTCAGGAAGGAGATCAGCATGTTTCCAAAAGAAAAAAAACTGCGCGGGGTATGCTTTGCTTCATGAATCCACCAAACAAGGTGGGGTATAATCAGCAGTGCTATTACAAATTTTATGTATGCTTCTTCTAAACTACTAGAACACATTTTTGCAATCTGTGATTATTTCTAGTACTAAATTTAATGCTTATCGTCTCTGTTGACAACCTTAAGTGCAATGCTGCGTCCCATTTTCCAGTGTCAATCGTGTGGAGACAGTAAGATTTCTGCTGCAGAATGGCGCCTCCATCAATCCTACATACCCCGGAGGAAACACGTAAGAAATGTTGAATGTTGTGGACCATTTGTATTTCATCGAGAAAAAGTAGGACTGTTTGATTCATCGAGATCAGATAAAATAAGAAGTGTCCAATAAATGTTATTACAGTTATTTCAGACGCAAGGGGGTCGCAAAACTTTTGCATAATTTTTTCTTCTTGTCTTTGGTAATAATGCGAGTATATTACAGAACATCTAGTGAAGCATTATTATTATTATTTTTTTTTTTTATTATTATTATTATTATTTTTAATGTTTTGATGTTTTACAGCGCTCTTCATATCACGTCCGGTCTGTCAAATGCCGCTGATCTTCTTGAGTTGCTGCTGTGTTTTGACGCTGATGTTGACGCTTTGAATGATGATCTGTGTACTCCGCTGTTTTATGCCACGCAGTCGAACAATTTGTATGCTGCCAGTCTTCTGCTAAATCACGGGGCCAATGTCAGATCAAGGAATTTACAAGGTAACAAAAACATGCCCTTTAAAAATTTAATTTAGAGGGGGTACCTTGTTGTTACTTATTTTCGACGAAGGAAATAGCTCCGCTATCTTTTTTGGCCAATTTCCAAGGGTCACAACCATATTTGGCGAGTCAAATGACCAAAATAGAGCTAGCTTAAAAACTCGGACTGTTTAGGTTTACATGCACGAAAACGTTTTGCAACAGTGTAGGAACATTTTTTGCAAAATCAATAGCATAGATTTAAAGAAAATATATGACGTTTTTATCATCCCTTTGAATTGTTACAATTGAGTACAAAGTTTCATCGGAAATCTATGACGTTGTTTTTCTGTTGTACACGTAAGCATGTCACATGACCTGAAAATTTCTCTCGACGAAGTGGTGTCCGTAGCAACCATTTTCTTTCTTTGTTGAAATTGATCTCTCTCCTCCCCACCTCCCAGCCTCTTAAAAATTAAGCTGCCAGCAGTTTGTTCTCATTGGCTTTCCATTGACTTACAGGGTTGACCGCCTTCGATTTTATCTCTGACTTTGAGGAGTGGATTGAATGCGGTTATTTTAGTGAAGAAGTTAAAGCTCGATTGAAAGGTAGCCGAATGCCTATTCAAGTAATAGAAACACCGGAGTGAGACAGGTTTGATGCTACTCTGGTTTGAAGATTGATTATTGTAACTTAAAAAGTTACAAGGGGTCGTGAATTGTAACTTTTTTTAGGGACATTCATTAATCTTCAAACCAGAGTAGCATGAAACCACGCATGATCGTCCACCTGGTTGCAGTGTGAACCTAAACTTACCAAACACCGGAGTGTTTAGCGTCTATCAGAGTTAGTAAAGTAAGGAATACTACTGGCTAATTGCAAAATATAAAGTTAATTGACCCTGAATGTTCGGTTTTCTTGTGAACATCTCTAGAGAATACACCAAGTTAGAACTGTTTCTAGGTTTCCACGTGAAGTGCAAAGGTTAATTTTCCCTTTTGCAAGCGCAAATTCTACGGGTGCTTGTTTCGATGGTATTTTTACAACACCTTTGAAGCATCTTTGAAACATGAAATAAGCTCGTCTTGTTATTTCATCGTGTAAAAGGAAAACTATCAATCTAGTGATGTTAAATGAACTTGCCTCTTGCCATGTGGTGAAATATCGTGCCAACTCGCACAAACTTTGTTCTTTCAGCGTACAATCTCAAACACGCGAGAGATCTGGTACGAGCCATAAGCAAGAAAGTCAAGAACCAACCACCACCTGCCACGTCCCAGATTCCTTTGAAGAGATCCCAGCCTGCTTTGCCCCCAGTCGGTGCTGGTCATGTGCCCCTGTTTCTCCCGCCAATCCGGAAAGGAGCGACAAAATAAAAGGGCAAATCCAGGGCAAATTTAAGCTCCCCTTCTGCCTCAGTGTCACATACACATGCAATCTAACCACGGGAATCAAGCCTTTGGTCTAGTGCTGGTCGCTCGCTGCTATCAGTTCAAAGGGCTGCTAAGACCAATTAACCAGGGGCTTTGTCTTGTCGCGGACTCCTCAAGTTTTACACGTTTAATTACTCAACTGGGAACAAAGTAGTTTATCAGGGTGGAGTGGGATGGATACAACTTTCGAAAGGGATTTGTTACAAATGGTACTTGGGCTGATATTTGTCCCTTTCCTTGTCCCCTGTGGGGATGGATTGGGTATATGAATCGCAGCGAAGGACCGTTTCTCCCGACTTTTACAAGTTATCTTTCGGCTACAATCTCGGTGGCCGTGGTATGAAGCTCCGGCCAGCGACTCTTTGTCGCTATTAGGTGTATGGTGCTTGGGTAGTAGTCATTCGGCCCAGCTCCTTTTCTCTTTAATTTGAAACTTCATTAAGATAAACTCTGTTAAGGCTCGTCCGCGCACTCTGCTGATTTCAGTGTTGATATCTAGTTCATGGTCGCTCTTAGAAGAGTTTGCCACTGCAAAGAGTTAACGGCGTTATTCATTTTGAAAATTTATACCATTCTTAGCGTTAGTTTCTCGTACTAAGATGCACTATTCCCTCTCAAAAATGCAGGCAGCGTTAGTCCCGATATTTCAAATTCGTTTGTTACTCGGGCGTGAATTTCTCACCCCAGGCACCTCTGACCGACCGGAGTTGGAATCTGGAGGCGGTTGCAAGATACTCCCCCCCCTCCCCAACTGTCCTTGCCTGCTGTGTAACTGTGCTATTCTTGTGTCACAGCATCAAAGGGCTTTTGGGGCTAAAGTTTACAATAGGGGGCTTAAGCAAAGGCGTTTTTGCGAGCGACATACGTCAACCGGAATTGAAGCGTTTTCCCTTTCAAACTGCTGTGACGCCACCGCATTTGTACTGCCTAGTGTCTTTACTCTAATAGAGACGATTTGCTAGAAAATTGGTGGGAAACCACTGTCCGAGAATACGAACGTCCACTTCTGGTTGACATACGCTTGTCTGAAAACGCCCAGTATTATAGATGACTGGAGACTGCAAATGCCTATCATGATGCTACAGGTCATTTGGCAGCCTTTTTTTTCTAGTAATAAATAGCCTTCGGAATGGCGTATACAAAAAGATTAAATCAAGGGTTTTCCGGCTGAAGCTTTTTCGCTGAACGAAAACTTTAAATGAAGACTTTGTCGACTTAACTTGGCGAAATGATGAATTTAGCCGTAAGAGGGCCTCAACATGTTAACAGTAGACTTATCAAATAAATGTTTGGAGATCGTTAAAATTGACCGGATCATTTTGCCGAACAGGAGACAGTGAATTGTCTCAGTTGCATAGCCTTTTCTTAGGG
>BLFK01000901.1:2085113-2142958 GCA_014634185.1 Astreopora myriophthalma
GGGGGGGGGGGGGGGGGGGGTGAGGGGGTCCAGTGACTTATTCCATGTGCTTGAGCCAGTCGTCACTTTGAACAGCATCAAATCAAGACATGCGCAATGAGGTCGAAGAAGACATTTTGTTTAAAGGTAGCTCGAACCTTCGGCGTTGTTGATGTTGTTGGAACGGCGTTTTGTCAAGATAGAAACTCCTTTTGCAGCCACAAATTCGGAAGAAGGGTCCTTCAGTTGTGATCGCAGTGTTAAATGTTCCCTGGCGCTTCGTCTACGGGGTTTTGTGAGTGAACAAAGTTATTACTTTAACACCAGTCGCAGATCTTTGTTAGCGATTGGCTTATGTTTACCTTTCAAAAAACAAAAATTGAGCGTTGATTAACTTAGGCTAATTTCAGACTTGAGGTTTATGACTTTGTTTTTGTAGCGTCGAAGATGTACGTGGAGTATGCTTATTTCTAAGGACGAAAGCATCATTGTTCCGCAGTAGTAATGTTGCTTTCTGTTCATCCTTCTAAATACCGTCACACGCTTTATTAGAGAGCAGCCCAAGTTAAGCTCTGCAATGGCTATGACTGTGTATGGTTGGCCTCAAATTTGCAATTGGGATCTAATGCACATGTGGTGGTGTGGAAAAATATAATTTAGTTTGGAAAATTTGAATGAGAGACTTGCGCATATCTCTCTACATTAATTGGTCATGCACATTCCTACTAACCCTCTTCAAAAAAGAACAAGGTTGAATTGAGTTTTGCTAGAAATATGCATGTACGATTAATGTCAGGATCTGTGCAGAAATCTTGCCTTTGGATAAGGCAAATAGCCAAATGGATTCACCTCTGGCCGATTTTTTGGTGTCATGGCATCGTTAGGAGATATTTCGATCATAGTTTTGTCGTGTGTACACCCCTAGCAACTTGAGTGAGTGCAATGCAATACTCCTCACTTGCCAGGTATTACATAGCCTGCATAGCAGTCATTTCCATAATGGGAGACTGGGTATCCTTGCCTGCTTCCCATCCCACCCCCAGGAGCAGATTTTTCCCTCCTTGCCCTAGCTAGTCCCTGTTCCTCCACTTTTTCCCAGGCTAGGTATTACAAAGTTGACCTGGACTGCTTAATTCATACTAGACCTTCTCAGTGAGCACAACAAGTGACTTTTTTTAAATTTCACTTGTTAATTTTTTTGTCAACTTGCAATCAAATTCTGTTATTACCTTGTTAATTTTTTGCCCAAGGCTTGTACCAGTTCATTGTTTGTAGTGCTAATTATTGCGCAGAATTTTGGGTACTATTTCACAAAATAAACAAGATTTTGACATTATTATAGCCCTATAGTAGGATACTAATGATTGGTGTAATGTTCGTGTTTTCTGAATTTTACAGACCATGCACCACTCAGCAAAGGCCTTCTTGTATTAACGGGAACAGCTTCACTAATTAACATCCTTTTTGCATCATCCACAAAAAACTTACTTCTTAATATCCCTTGGATTCAAATCATCAGAAACTCAAAGGTACCTAGTATAGTCTGTCTGTATCAAGTTGATGCAAAACACTGTTATTTTTTACTAAACACTGTATTATATTTGACTCTAAATTTTGATTGATTGGTTTTATTTTTATTATTGCACCAGATATGGCAAATTCTGTCATCCACTTTGCACTACTCAACCACTAGGAACTTGATATGTGGCTCTTTTCTTCTGTACACTTTTCGCATTTTTGAAAGAAGATTTGGAACCAAGAAATATGCAGTAAGTTATGGTCTTAATTAATTTCTGTTTTTATAAGGGCCAGATGAAAAATGTGGTATTTGTGTACAGTTTTATGTTTGAGGTAAAATATTATTCATTAATTGAACTTACTTAATAAGATTCCATTAAACTGCTGACCGGTTAGCTCAGTAGGTAGAGCACGGGACTATTGTGCGGGAGGTCATGGATTTGAACCTCAGCCGGATCATCACTCAGGGTCTTTAAATGACTGAAGAGAAAGTGCTGCCTTTGCAGTGACATCTGTAAATGGTTAGACTGTCTAGTCTTCTTGGATAAGGACGATAAACTGTAGGTCCCGTCTCACAGCCCTTGTCCGTAATAAGTTTGTGGGACGTTAAAGAACCCATACACTGTTCGTGAATGTAATCTCATCTGTCCTCCTTTCACATTCATGCTTGGGTTGGGTGGGTGGGTGAGATCAAATATGGACTGATAGCAACTGCCAGAGGTGCCTTTACATGCTGACGCCCGATCTCACCCCAGAGAAAGAATTATAAACCGCCATGAACTGTATGGGATATGTGTGGTATGTAAATCCATTACCATTACCTCTAAAAGCAAATAAAATGTTATTAGAAAAGGCTTGTTGTGTTTTTTTCCCATGTTTTTGTCTTGTAGTCTTTCATCTTTAGCACAACAGTGATAGCAATTGGGCTCCAACTGACAACTATTTCTGCTCTCAGACACCTTGGTCATGAAGTGGGACTTCCTCCCCCTGGACTGTATCTTTTGTAATTCAGCAACTTACAGCAGCAACAACAAATATGTTATTCACTGGCTGGCAAGTCTGTATTGG
The DNA here is from genome assembly GCA_014634185.1 of Astreopora myriophthalma. Classification (NCBI taxonomy): domain Eukaryota; kingdom Metazoa; phylum Cnidaria; class Anthozoa; order Scleractinia; family Acroporidae; genus Astreopora; species Astreopora myriophthalma. The sequence continues at coordinate 2,087,679 of BLFK01000901.1, forward strand.
GAAGACTTTGTCTGAGTATGACCCAGCACCGCAAACTGAAGGCGGTTTTCAAGACTGAGGCCATGGTTTTTCTCAACACAGATTGGGCAAGGCTGGTGTATGAGATTTTCATTATTTGTGTGTGTGTGTGTGTGTGTGTGTGTGTGTGTGTGTGTGTTTAAATCAAAACCAAGGCATTTAGCTTGATTCTCTTTACTGGTATTTTTTTTTTGTCATTTTCAGTACATGGTATTTAGTAGTTACACAGACAAAATAAAGTACGATAACAGTTGCATGTGTGTGTTGTCACCAAACTAGAACCTGATTGCACAACCATATGAAATCACACCTCCTTTACTTGTGCCAATACCCTACCTCCACACATTTTAGTCTTAGCAGTACGCAGGATGTGTAACAATTATTATATCATCTGAACCTAATTTAGTAGCTGAATTCCTACGAGTCTCCTGTAACCCATCAGTGGTGGAGTATCCAAACTAGTAATTGCAAGGTCATAAGTTTGACTACTGTTAGATGTAGATCTTTTTCAGAGTATGCATACGTGGCTACATTGTTACTGTTAACATTCACCAAAGACCAAATTCATAAATGGCGGCCATTAAATTATTATTTTCTTTATTCTAATTATCCGCTCTAGCCTCATTTGCATGTAAAAAATTTGAAAACAATTTTTGCTTTAACATGTGGCTAGTGAGGATAATTAGCATAAAGAGAGGTTAATAATAATTTATTAACCACCGTTTATGAATTCGGTCTATTTCTTTCATTTACCAGACTTAAAATTAACTACCGGTATCTCCTTTACTTTACTATTTATTATATTTTCACATTTTTAGATGGAAATTACACTGGTTCACAGGTAGTGAGAGCTAACTGAGGCCAGTAAGGGAGAAGAAAAAGAAAATAATTATAATCAAATATAATTATTTAGCTTACGTGTATTTGTGTGAAAATTTGATTTTTTTTTCTTTGTCACCTTTTCCAGGTGAAAACTTACTGATAAACCATTGTAATGTTTTTTTTCCTTTCATCATCTTTTTAATAATAAACAGTTTTGGAATACTGTATGCAACAATAGTGCAATATTTCTGTGATGTCCCACCTTCAAATGCAGTTATTTTTCTTGGTGTGTCAATCTCAGGGAAAATATTTACTTATTCTTTTGCCCTCCAGGTAAGAGTCTGAAAGATATATATCAATTTTGTCAACATTTTGTCAATGTTCAAGTTACCTGGATCCACAAAGCTGAAGAAAATCATGAATTTTTGCTTTAATTAATAGATGTTATTTTCCAGCAAGGAATCGCTTTTGGCTGGGATTTGTGGCATGGTAAGTAAATTTTGTCAAATTGCAGAGCCAATCACATCCTAAAGGAAAGACACCTTTCAGCCAACCACAAATTGAAGTAATTCACCAATAGTGGTTTTACTACTCAATCAGAACACAAAGCAAGTAAACACAGTCAGTGCCAAGTGTGGGAAAGCAAGTGTGATTAAGTCAGAATCAATTATTTTAGTTTTGCATCTGATTGGTTGAAAAGCTTGCGCTAGTTTTCTGATCCAGTCACAGACCAAACCAAACCACAACAATCGTCTAATTACTTTCAACAATCGAGCGAAAATGGCTCTATTATAGAAATAGTAGACCTTTTAGCCAATACAGCAGCGGTCTTGGATTCTATTGATCTGGGCCCAGTTGTTCAAAGCCCGATTAAGCTAACCCTGGGTTAGAGTGAACTTTGCTCTCAGTTTCTTTACCAATTCACAAAGATTTTCACGAAAGATTTTTGCTTGTCACTTGTGACTTACATGTATACTTTTCTTCCGCTTTAGTCTAAAGCCACTTTTTGAAAGTGTTTTGAGAGAGCGAAATTAAAACGTAGGTTAATTTTTACAGATCAAGGGTTAGCGTTGATCGGCTTTTGAACAACCGAGCCCTGAAAAATATAATTTTATTGTGGGATACAGAGGAGGCAAATACATACTTGTTGTTGGCTGAGACAAGGTTCGTACACATCTTGAAAACCCTTGAATTTTGAGAATAAATTTTCAAGGTCTTGAAAGTCCTTGAAAATCTCTGCTAGGTGGCCATTTTGGAATAAGGTGTATTCATTCCTGTTCCTTGAAAGTCCTTGAATTTTATTCACCTGCATTTTCAATCTTTGAAAACTTCGGTAAAAATAATCAACCGCTCAAGTCATGTCATGCAAATGTGATGAGCTGTGAGGTTGAGAATGGTTACCAGTGCCTTAGCGTTATTTTCATGGATGTACATTATGGAAAGTGTGCAAGAATCATATTGTCAGACTATTTTCATGGGTAAGTTCTTTGATGTAAATAAAGAGGTCCTTGAAATTTCAAAATGTGGCCCTTGAAAGTTCTTGAAAGTCCCTGAAAAGTTTGGCCTAAAAAAGTGTATGAACCCTGCTGAGAGGAAGGAAATGTAAAAATCTGGTTTGAAAATTTTAAACCAGACCCAAATTTTTACCCAGAACAGGTAAGCATTTGCCCTCCTTGGGATCCTGTGATAACTTTTCCAGAACATTAGAATTCAAGATGGCTGCTGTATCAGTAAAAAGGTCCATTGCTACTGGTGGTGCAGAGCTTTCTCTGTGAGGCCGTCAGCAGTTTTTATTCACATCACAAATTATTACCTGTCTTTAATTTCCATAGTTGGCAGGAATTATTTATAGGTTCAACATGTTTCATGTTCAACAATGGCTCAAACTGCCTGAGTTTGTAACCTTAGCTGTTTCCAGAATGTTTGGTAACATGTTTTCATCTGAGGCTCCGCCATCTCAGCCCTATGCCATGGGAGCCACACTGGAGATCCAGCGACAGCAGCAGATAGAGCATTATGAACAGCAAGCACTAAGAGCCAGGATGGGTCATCTTAGGAATAGGGTACTGCAGCCATTTTCAAGCTACATGTACCATGAATGGCTAACATTTTACCACATTGTTTGAAGAGGAAATGCCAGTTTGTTCAGACCAACTGTCGCATTTCTATGTAATTCAATTATGTTTTAGTCATTTTGACAGCTCCACCTCTGTTTCTGTGTGTGCAAGATATATGCGTTATTGACCAAGGGTGAGGTCAAGATGGCTGGATATTGGCCAAGTTATTTTTTTGGCGTTTTTATGGACTGAGACGAAGTCGAGGTCCATAAAAATGCAAAAAAAGAACGAGGCCAATATCTAGCAATCTTGACCGAAAAAGCTTGGTCAATAAAGGATTTATTATATGGCTTTCATGGAAATTTTTGCGCGGGACACGGCGGGTGGTCCCGAGCGGGCAAGATAGCTCCATCTTGCCCGCTCAGGTAGCCAATCACAGCACATGATTTGGTTCATCTTGCCCGCTCACGGAGCTAGCCATATACATGTAATAAAGATTATTATTGAGAAATTGTTGGATCAAGATTCATTTTCCAATATAACTGTAGTGTTTTTGTTTAGTTTTCATCGTTAACCCTTTTTGTTTGTTCAAATTAAGACGTTGGAATTCATAAATTATTGCTAGACAGAACTGATTTCCCATGTTTGTGACTGAAAAAAAATTCTTTTACTGACATATACAAACTAGCTTTAGTTATTTTATTCCTGAACAAACATGTTATAAAGTTAGCCATTTGTAGTATTTCTAGAATGGTAGTATTTCACTCTGTAGCACAGTAGCACTCTGTAGGGAAGAGTACTATCACCCTCCAACCTTGTGATTACTCAGTTTTTAAGATCAACCAACAGAATTTGATGTTTCCTTTCTTGTTGTTTATTGACCTTCATCCACATGTTCCACATACATTTAGTTTTGAAGTCAATTCCTTAACCTTCCTCACAACCAACAAGAGCTTATAATCTTGATTGGAGATGAGTACTGACTGAGACCCAGTAGTACCAAAGTTTTAATTTTCTACTCTAAATGCTAGCGGTACTTGTATGCGTTTAGTAGTATTATCAAGCTGTATTTGGATGGCGTCAAGTGTTTGACAATCTGCACCTTTTTATTATTAGTTTTAAGTTAAGTCTACACTGTTTTGATTTGAAGGGTCCTCCCCGTGTTGGTCAAGGTTATGCTGATGTTCTGGTGCCCCCAGCAGCTGCTGCTGCTGCTGCTACAGGAGGCTGGTTATTGGGTGGAGGAGCACATCATCAGCAAGACATGATGCTAAATGATTGGCAGGCCAGATATCCTAATGATGACAATGCTAACTTGCCCCAGCAACCCACTGTGGAGGTGTCTGAGGAACAGGTTAATGCACAGTTTAAATTGTTGCACCGAGGGCTGTGTAAGAGAATTGCATTGCCTGTATGGTTCCCAATTGTGAGGCATTAGAAAATCTGTAAGGTCAACCTCATGGACTATTGTGACTGTTGATAATGAATTCTTCGTTTTCCTGACACAAGAGAAAGTGTAAAGAAAAAATGACAGCAGCCTTTGTTTGCTGTGTTAGCATTGATTAAAAAAAGCAAGGTTTGGCTTGGCTGGTTTAACATAATATTGTGGTCAGCAGTGTTGCACTTGCTGACAAGTGTATGAAAGTGTTTAGAAGCATGGCCAACTTGGTTTATACATGTAGTTCCTGTTTGGGATCTTTCCATCTGGTTAACACAAGGATCAGTAATTAAGGTATCCATTAAAAAATGACCCAGGGAGGCTCTTATTATTTTGATGAGTTGTGGACATCATTAGGGAGCTTAAGCAACGACGACGTCGACGACAACGAGAACGCCACAAAACAATAGGCTTAATGAGCAAAAACAATGACTCTGCACGCTCTGCACATGCATTTTACATTTTGGTACATTTCTTTGCCGTTCTCGGCTAAACAACGGCGTGAAATGACCAAATTTGAAGTTTTGTGGAGGACGTGACTGCAAGACGATAAATTTTCCATTCTTTGTCTTTACTTTAACGGCGTTCATACCCATTCTGTTCCTGAACAGTTAGTAATCGTTTTACACAGGGAAAGAGTTGGAATAAGCGCGAAGTGATTACAATATCGCGAATATATGTTTTCACATGACGTCTTCGTAGCCGTCGTCGTTGTCCTTGCTTAAGCTCCCTAATGTAGTCAGACAGCTAAACTTAAGTGAGTCTCTCTTGCTTGTTTCAGGTCCAAACCTTAGTGGAGATGGGTTTCTCCAGGCTAGCAGTGCTCCATGCCTTGACAACAAGCAACAATGACATCACCATGGCAACGAACATCTTACTTTCTCAATCATAGCAACAGTAGTTACATTTTATTTGTAAACAGACATCTGACAATGAACTCCTTATCTAGCCATGCAAAACTGCTTGGATTGCTGTATATAATTGGTTGTAAAAGATTTTCAACCACATCATAAAGGATTTTGATTTTATTATTAGAATAAAGTGAATTTGTTTTTTGTTGTCTTATAAATGATGTAGTTGTTGCTATTGCCTGTCATGGATAAATATTGGTACACTGAAGCAATCAAGAAGTGATGCAAACAGTACTGTAGCAGTTGTGATAAGCTGCTATTCTTTTGCTATTGAAGCTGCTGTTATTCTGGGGTCTAAGTCATTCTTTCTGTTGTTTGCTCTTTTGTTCCCCCAAAGGGTAGCGACCCTATCCAAATGGCCACGTTTTTTAAATAAACAGTAGCATAAAAACGTTTAAGCTCCCCTGTTTCTAATAACCCTCCAACTGATAAATTGAGAAAGTCCTGGTAGTTTTTGCTGAATTATATATTTTCTTTTTTATATATATTTTATTTTTTTTCTTGAAATTTTATGTGTAAAAGTGTTCTTGGAAATGTTTTAATACTGGCTGCTGTGAGTAATTATTCTTTTTTGTCTTATTTTATCTCTGCCAAAAACGAACACAAATACAAGAATTTTTATGACAAGAAAATACAGTTTTAGCTCTAGGGTATAACTGCTCTTACCTAATTATGGTAGCATTTGTCTGGCCATGCATTTTTGCCGGCAGGAGTGTGATAAGGTCAATGGCAACTGGAAAAACACTAGAGTGGGTTAATATTTGTCAAATTTGTCTAGAGAATACGAGACATCAGAATAAGGTACAAGAATAAAGACATCACTGAATAATAGCAAGGTTATTGCAATCTATTGTATTATCTATGTTTTGCAAGCTTTTGATTGCACTTTATTCTCCAATAGGCCATTTCATATTCACTTCCAAGTCAAAGTGCAAAGTCTTTCATATGAAAATGAGTTTTTATTCATATGCAAAGTAAAAATAATTCCCTTCAAAAAACGTTCCCACTCTGTCTCGCCTTGATCAACTAAGTTGGGGTGGGCTGCCTGTGGTTATATGACATGTAGTATTGACGGAGGGGTGGGTAATGCCAAAGGAGAGAAATGGAAACGAGGCTAACAATAGAGAAAGCCGCCATGTTTGTTTGAACGCTTGCCTTTGTTATGTATTTTGAGGTAAGTTCTGGTTCACTTTTGAGCTTCTAAGTAGTTGTTACTGGATGCCACTGCAATTGGTTCAGTTAGCACTGAGTAAGAGGAGGAAAATAAGCTTAAATTGTCCTCTCCTAGAAATGTTTTCAAAGTTTGGTAGGGCGATTTTCGGAATTGTTTTTGTTCAAATGTAAGCTTTTTTTTTACTTGCATTAGCATACTGGATTTCTGCACAGCTCCCTAGATTAATTATACATGCTTATTCCTACTAATCCTCTTCCGAAAAGAACGAGCAATGAATAGAGTTCTGCTCGGAATATGTAAGTTTATGTATAATTGGTGTCCGGAGCTGTGTGGAAATCATGCCGACCATTTCACAGTTGTGTGCTTAGATGTATACTTAGTTTTGGACTGAAGGCAAGGCTGCTGATGCAACTATTCCATTCCTGCCTGGGACTCTGATGTTCTTTCATCCATTGCCAAGCAACTAGAATATCAAGGCTGCTGGTAACCTTGTCAATGAGACAAAGCATTGTTTGATTAGGCCATATCAGGGACTGCGGAGACTATTTTAAAGTGGCAGGGCTATAAGAATTTGGCCAAGAAGATTAAGCATTAGGGATCACTGTTCCACCATTTACAATGTCCTAAAAATCAACCCAAGCAGAAAAGTGGTAGGGCCGTAGCCCCACCAGCGCTTCCCCCTCTGCAGCCTTGCATATTCATATTTTCACTATTGACCTGGAATGAGCATATGATAGAGGATCATATGGGGGGAATAAATAATTATAAATAATAAGCAAAATTACATGGATGTCGCCAAGTGTCGAACACATAGACAATGGCCACCATGATGTCATGTGAAAACAATCTATACCTGATGAAGACAAAAACTTGCAAGCCTGTTTAGTTTTTTATTTCAGTTTTTGATGACATCATGTGAAAACCAAGAATAGACTCGAGTACATTGGGTGAATTCTCTGGTAGATTGGCCCATACTGGGACTGAACATTTAAGTGCAGGAATATTTGCATCTAAAAAGATTTCCCAGCATTAGTCTCCTCCATTTTATGCTCATTCCAGTCCAACCGTGAGAATACAAATATGACCTATTGGAGATACTGCCATCAACTAATGTCACTTGCCATTGATTACCACCATGTATAACATTACTTCTACACATGCCCGATCTTGAGCAACATTTAAACATGGCCTTCAAAACTGACATTTACTTTGACAGACAAGCACATCATGGCAAAGCATTGGACCAAAGGAAAGTTTTCAACCCTTTTCGTTTTGTTGACATTGAAAATGAGGCTGAGCAAAAGAGCGTTGGCATGATGGCAACTTCTCCAACAGTTATCAAACGACCATAGAATCTAAAATTATTGCAAACTCATAGTGCAGAAGATCTGTATTCAAGCATTTGCAGCCTTAGCTGTGTAGAAGTCCATTATAGCGCTGTGATGTTTTACTACCCCTCTGGCTGAAAAGCGGATGTTCAGACTGTTAAAGGGATTGTTTCATCCCTGTTTCAGTTGTTGTAGAAGGGAGGACACAAGATGCACCTGACTGAAAAGAAGCCTAAGTGATCAGGGACTTAGATTAAAGCAAATGATGTGGATGAATCCGAAATTGAGGCACTTATCAGAAGTACAGGAACACTTTTAGGATACAGAAATATCCAGTGTGCCTTCATACACCACTGCACCAGTCAGTGAAAGCTTTCACTTCACTAATGCTTGCCACCACTGTGAGCAGTTGGGGATTAGTGCACAAAGGAAGGGGATTTGAGACAAAATGCAATCCCCAGGGTTTAGGTTTACTGGCTAATTCTCCTTTTTATCAATACAAGTGTAATATGCAAAGTTAATAATAAGAAGAGAAAAGGCCAGGAAATAGTAGAACTAATACATGTACCATGCCCTGCTAATTAGAAAAAGTATGAAATAGCAGAAAAAATGGAGAAAAACAAAATATACACAACAAAAGATATATTAAATAAGTAAATATTATATACCTACATAACTGAAGGGAGAAACAAGGGGAATGAGATTTGTAGATGAGCCTGCAGTCAGCAGAAGCTGGGGTAGTTGTAGCGCTACATTATGTGTCCAGTGCGTTGGTATGACTTAGAATGCCGTTTAGTGGAATATCTTGTGCTCTACAGGTTGAGTAGCGAACTGCAACTAGTTATGTTGTAGTGATGACAAATCACCTTTTCATAATTTCTGTATTCCAGGCTAACCAAGACCCAACAAAGAAAAAGGGAATCCCCCAGGTGATGTAAGCTGTAAAGGACTTTGGTAGGCAGACAACATCCCCATGATGTCGGGGATTGGTCAATATTTGATCCTTAATTGTCCTCAGTAGGAGTTACGGTCATCTCATTCCCAATAGAATCGCATAATTGAATAAAATCTTGCATTCTGATTGGTTAACGAAGCGAGGTATTTAGCGTGGAACTGCGAGTTGAAAACGAGGCTAAGTGGTATTGTTTCGCATCTACGTAACAACTGTCGTCAAATTGTAACACAGCAACTGCAACGAGTTTCTTTTTTTGTCTTATTTTATTCAATAAATATCGGTTTTTGCGTGCAATTTAGCGCGGAATTCCCTCGTCAGGTAATGAATTTTCCTATAGAATACAAGATGAACTATGCACCGAATGCATAAATGGCTGCCAGTTAATTATTCTTTTATCTTTGTGCTAATTAGCCTCATCTTCGTGTGCACAAGAATGAGGCTGTTGTGTCTAATTAGCATTTATATAAAATAATAATTTTATATATTAAATTGTGTTCTTTTGTTTTAAAGGTCGGCGATCTTCCATCTACACATGAAAACAGAATCTTTCTGATCAAGAATTCGTCAGAGGCCAAAGTAACTGTAGCGTAATATGAAGAACTAATCAGTTCATTTTTCCATGAAGCTTAAGTAGTTTGTTGCTTACTTTGTGGTAAGTGGCAATTATGCCAAAGTTATGAGTGAATTCACTGTACAGTACTCTTCACTGTCCTCTGCTTTGAATATTGTCTTCAGCATCCAGTCACCTTTACACTTAATTAAATTACTGAGAATATATCAAGAAAGCTCCTGAGTATTTTAATAAACCTTATTCAAATAAAAATGAACCTTCTCCAAATAAAGTATTCTTATGAATGAAAATTTGTGCAGTCCCGGTCTTTCTGTGGGGATCTTAATTGAAACGGTTGAAATACACGGCCGTAGGGTGTCAAAACAAAACCATGAAATTACAAACTTTATCCTTGAAATTCATGTCACAAAAATGATAAAAACAACACAACCACTTCACATTGAATGAAAGCGTCATTTATTCTTCACCATCCTTCCACTCTAGTTCCGTTGATACATCATGTTGGGACTCGAGGTCATTGTCGCAACAAAGAAGACGGAAATGAAATAACTCCACTAACTTTTTGTTCTTGTTCTGTGGACCCTAAAAGTTCATTAAAATGCAAATCAGTTTCATTTGCATAAAGCCTCGTCCTGATAACGAGGCTCAAAGCCTCATCCTGAGAACGAGGCTCAAACCAAAAAAAAAAACTCAGTATGGGCTCGGCTCTTGTTTGCTGTAGTTTTGCCCTAATGCGTACAATGATTGTAACTAAAATATTTCAAATCTATCTGCGTCTACGCTCGCACGTAGACGCAGATAGGTTTAAAATATTTTAGTTTTCGACAAAACCGGGTATAAGAATCTAATTAATACATTAGTAGAAGAAATTTTCCTCTACTTCTCAGCGTTGTCTCGATGGCACAGTTGGTAGTGCATCGGACTTCGGCGCGAGAGGTCCCGGTTCAAATCCGGGCTGGGGAAAGGAGTCGTGAAAAAGGTAAGTGCTAGGAGACAGAAATGAGAAAGGAAGATAGGTAGAGGAGTAAATAGTGCGACAATGAACAAAGGTAAGTGATAAAATAAGAAAAAGAAGGAAGGGGGTGATGTTGGGATGGTGGAAGAGAAGGAGGGCGATCATGGAAAGATGGATGACAAGAGAGAAGATGGCGGCCACGAGAAGGAGAAGGGGGGTGATCACGGGGAGGAAAGTGAGAGGGGAGAGGAAGGGGAAAAGAGGCAAGGGGAGAGGTGAGGAGAAATTTTTTTTTATTTTTTATTATTTTGAGAAAAAATTTAAAAAATGCGGCAGGCAGCAAATCAACCAATCAGATTGCAGGGTTTCCAGAATTTCGGGGTTTTTTAGGTCACGTGACCAAAATTGACCAATCAGAGCGCTCGAATTTTGCATTCCGACGTGAGGCCGAAAATTCGCGATCATCAGTACCGAGGGCAAAATTCGCGCGCTCTGATTGGTCAATTTTGGTCACGTGATCGAAATCCCGCAATCTGATTGGTTGAATTTGCTGCCTGCCCCATTTCGCCTTAGTGTTGGATGATTTTCTTCTTGCAAACACAAAATATTTTGTACCTTTGCATTTCCTGCACTGCCTGATTCGCGTTTGCCAGCAAAGTGCTTGGAAGCCACAGTGTTCTGAGTCCGCGGAGCCTGTTAAAACACCAAAGTGGAGCAATATTCAAATCTTTGTTCCGAATGCTACAATAAATTATGAGAATAAATTAAAGCGAAGACAATGGGGTGCCCGCAGAACATGTCAACATGAAACAATAGCTTGCTATTGTTATGTTCTATTGTCTTACCTCTGTTTTTACACGACAATCGGGCAATCTGATTGGCTGAATTTGCGGTAGCGTTCGCTGATTAGCATGTAAAAACACAAAATATTTTGTACCTCTGCATTTCCTGAACTGCCTGGTGCGTGTTTGCCGGCAAAGTCTTCGGAAACCACAGTGTTCTGAAGTCGGCGGCAACTGTTAAAACACCAGAGTAGAGGAACATTCGTTAAATTTAAATTTTTGTACTGAATGCTACAATAAATTATGAGAATAAACTAAGGCGAAGACATTGGGACGGCTTGCAAACATGTCAAACGAAACAATAGCTTGTTATTGTTACGTTCTATTGTATTAACTTTGTTTTTACAAGACAGCTTACGTTTTTTCTGTTAAATATGTTCGATTTATTACCTTGTAGTGCGTGTTTCTTAGCAGTCTTTGGAAGGCACAGCGTCTTAAGGCAAACGGCAACTGTAAAAACACTAAAGGAAAGAAATATTTGTTAAATTTGATTTTTGTAAAGAATGACAATAAACTGATCTAACAAGCCATCCTTTTGTTACCCTTTTTTGTCTTCTACTGTATTGTGCTTTGCAAGCCATTCCATAGCCAGTCCAAATGCTATGGCATGCCATTCATGATTTAGGTTTGTTTAGTGTATATTTGGTGCTGAAAATACCCCGCATGTCTCTATACTTAAAATCTACGGAATTTTTTTATCAGTGTTTCCTTGTATCCTAACGCGCGCATGTGTTTTGTAGAACTAGGAATAGCCTGATTGAGCAAACGAGTCCTGGCTACATTACAAAAATGGATCCTATCCTTAAAACGATAACTCAATCCCATCAATTCAATAGAACTAGATAACAGACGCACGATCTTGGTATAAGGAGCATCAGCCAGACTTACAAATTGTACACATTGTCAGTTTAAAGTTCTGCTTTTCTTACCGGCATAATGTAAGGTGCTGCAAAAGTTCCCAGACGATCGTTGGTGGAATACGCGCCAACTGCAAGGTTCCTGAAAATGAAGCCAGCGTTGTAAGCATTCCATATTGAATTCTTGGTAAGCTGTTTATGGGAAACCTCATCACAGTCTCCTAAGGACTTCTGTGCGGCGCTTATGCAAGGGCAGTGCTATATGGGGGGAGGTGCTACATGGAGATCCCAGAAGGTGGATCATCCTAGCGCCACATGTTTTCTGTATTCAGTTTACATGCAGAAAGATAAACTTGGCCTTCGCGTCATGGGAGATAGGAAGATCCTTGCGCTGGGAAGATATCAGCACCATGCAAACTGCTTCGCTCAGAACGTACTGGTACTGGATACAAAAAACAAATATGGTGGTGGTCTGGCGTTCAGCTCCTCCGTTTTGTCATTTGCTTGACGATCGACGGCACTAACCCTAAGTAAACCAAAATAAAACTTGCTTCCTCTTCTAGTATCTTCCTTCCACCCTACAAGAGCCCCTAAAACTGCTGTATACTGAAAGCTGATATCCTTACCTTACAACTGAATAGAGTTTGTTGATGTAAAGGTAGAATTGTTTCACTGAAAGGAGACCGTTTCTAGAGGATGTCCAATACTGTTATTTCAACCTGTTGGTCCGGTATTAGTTAAGAATAAAAAAGGTCCAAAATGAATACAAGTGTTTGAAATCTCATATCATTGCAGGGCAATCTAACAAAGATGAAATGAGATGGAGTTGTGTCGAGCTCAGATTTTTAACGTCATCAAGGAAGCCAAAAAGGCAACCTAAAAGACTGCCTCCATTACTTGTTCGGGTTTATGCGTTCACTATCTTTAAATGTTGTATTCCAGTAACTTTCTCCCCTTAATCACAAAACCAACGAGAGTCAGGGATCATTCTCTTACTTAATTGACCATATTTATACTTTTGCTCTTGTTCAGAAAACAGCGCTTGGTATTGCTTTAGTGGACATATCTGATCACCTGCCTGTTTTCTGCATTTGCAATGCATTCACTTCTAGTAATAAGAAAAGAGGATAATACAGAGACTACAGTGGGTTTTCGAAAGAAGAGTATTGAGCTGCTTGGTCAGATGTATACAGATCTCTATGAAGTGACCAGTACATGCATAAGTTCAAAGAAATTGTTAACAAACATGCACCTTTAAGAAAGGCAACTAACTGTAAGGTGAAGCAACTTGCTAAACCATGGATGACACACCTGTTACCTGTCCTTTTCCACTTCTCTCTGTCAGCTGATACAACCTGCACCCTATCCTGTGTCATTGCACATCTCCTATGAGGTATGGTCATGCTATCCTCTCGATTTGGTGAATTCGCTCTGCTTCTGGTTTCTGTAATAGCTTCGTTTTTACGGGAGAGGGTTATCAACCCTCAGCCCAACCCCCAACCTGAAGGACCATCTAGGGGTCACCGGGACATGCAAACCGCCTCACCATGATTAACGTGCTGATCCCAATCGAGACAGATGGATAACACAAGGACTCTTAAAATCAATTAAGAAAAAGCAAAAGATGTTTAAGTCACATTTTCTCAGTGGAGATCCAGCCAAGGTAAAGGAATGTAAACAGTAACAAAATGAAGACCAAGGCTAAGACTGAATACTATGACCAACATTTTCAGTTATACAAGAATAATTTGAATGCAACATGGAAACTTATTGGTATAATAATTAAAAGAAAAACTAAAGGTCTATCAAACTGCCCTTCTAAAACTGTAAGGAATGATAGAGTCTACACCAATGAACATGATATTGCTAACAAATTTAATCATACTTTTACTAATATCGTTCCACCCTTGCTCGCACAATTGGGAACACTACCAGATGATCCTACTTACAAATATTACGTAATACCCCAGAAAGTAGTTTCTACCCAACAACTGTTTCTGAAGAATATGTGACACAATTATTATCAAATTTAAATAAGAGAACTGACCCTACAAACTATGGGTTCATAGCAGTTTCATTGTCATTTAGGAAATACTAGATAAAACTATTGATGATCAGCTCATTTCATTTGCTAATAAGCACAATATCTTATTTCGATGTCAATTTTGGTTTAGGAAAGATCATTCTACTGAACTTGCCATTTTAGAAATAAGTGATAATCTTAAAACTGCAATACAGATAGCAATTTAATGAGGACATAGTTTTTGAGCAGACAGAGAGGGGGTACCCCCACTGACAAGTAAACTCATCTGGTTTTAGCCAGAGTAAAAAATTTAGGTGGCACTCTTGGGCATTAAGGGGTTAATCACATTTGGACTCTTCCTAGATTTCTCCAAACCCTTTGATACTGTCAATCATCAGCTTTCACTGAGGAAATTATATATATACGGAATGAGTGGATTAGCCTTACACTGGTTCACAAGCTATCTCACCAATAGAACCCCGATATGTCAAAGTAGGTAATGTAGAGTTTAGCCCTCTCAATATTGAATGTGGAGTACCTCAGGGATCAACCCTTGGCCCACTCATTTTTGCTTTACATAAATGATTGGCCAAATTCATCAAGTAAACTTTCCTTCAGATTATTTGCTGATTACATCAATATCTTTTATTCTACTGAAAAAACAACCTCACTTTGAAAAAACAAACTCACTTTGAGACAGTTTAGAGTTTCAGAAAGTGCTAAGCTACTGTATTGTGCACTTAATAAGCTGTGGGTAAATATGGAAAAAAAAATGACTATTGCATCCCTGCACTGACCAGCTATACAAAATATTAATATTTTAAACCTTGAACGTAAGACTAGTATCAAATATCTACTTATCTATATAGATTAACACCTAAATAGGAAAAGTCAAATGCATGTACAAAGTAAACTAACAAAACAAATCTGTTACCTATCCTCCTTGTGCCTCCTGGCACATAGGGCCTTCTTTTTACACATATTCCAGTTGCCTGGAGTGGGTGGATCAATGGCCTTGTCAGCTTGGGTGTCTGGCTAGCTTTAGCTCCCAGGTGTCACTGCATATCTCCTATGAGGTATGGCCATTGGTATCCCCTTGATCTGGTGAATTTGCTCTGCTTGTGGTTTCTGTAATGGCTTCATTTTTACAGGAGAGGGCATATCAGCCCTCAGCCCAACCCCCAACCTGGAGGACCAGTGGGATCACTCTTCGTCTGGCCCCTACCCTTTGACCTGTCCGGCATGGGTGGCCCTATCAGGAGTCCAGGACTCCAGCCGGCATAGCTCTAGGGGTCACTGGGACACACAAACCGCCTCACCACGATAAGGTGGTGATCCCAATTGAGACGGAACAAAAAAAATATCTAGGAATCTTTAACAAAATGCGTAATTACTTTAATTAAAAAATGCCAAGACAGCTTTATTACACACTTCTTTAACCCTATCTCGATTGTGGAGCATTGTGCTGGGGCAACACATACCAGACAAATTTAAACAAGCTCTGTCTAAAGGAAAATAAATGTATCTGCAGTAATTATTCTTTGCAAATAAACAACAAGCAATTCTCCCATATAACCAACTGATATTCTTAAGTTTGAAATACTGTCAAACGTCTCAAATACATCCGCGAGGAGAAGCAGATCCGTTCGATTATAGAGGACGTTGGTGCTCCCCGGCAAAGCGTCCGACAACCGAAGACCTCCCAGACTCTCTGCGCGTGGCTGTAGTCGGTGTCGGAAATGCCTGTGCCGGACAACTTGCTCCAGAAGGCCTCCTCAGCGAGAGCTGGGTCTCTTCGAACCAACTCCAATCGTCCGTGTATTCGAACGTATCGACGCCCTTCCATCAGAGGAGCGTCTGAGATTCTTCTTCACCGTGATCGCGAAAGTCTCTGGCGGATTCGCCGCGACCGGCTGATCCAGCGGCGCCGACAGGAATTGGTCGGAATTGGGCGCTGTCGATGAACCGCAACGGGCAGAAGGTTGGTTTGGGTCGAGTTCCGAGCCCTCGATCTTCCGGACCAGAGATTCAGAGTCGGCATAGATCACGTACAGGCCCGGCATCTTGCGATGGTGGTTCTCGAACCGGAGGATGTTCTCGCCCTCCTTCGGCAAGTCGATGCGAATCGAACTGCCGTCTGGCCGATGCTTAACAGTTGGGTTGATGGGCCCCGAGCTGCTCCGCTCGGCTATAGCCGTAGAGGCATCATTCGCAGAAGTGCTTGCGGTGCTCATACTTGCCCTGGTCGTACAGGAGGCGGTTCAAGCTCTTCACCCAAACGTAATGGGACAGCAGCAGATGAACCTGTTAAATGCCGTCGGGCTGCTTGGACAGGCGATGGATGATGACGTCCTCCTTGTCCCAACCTAACACATTCACCGCCAGCCTGCTCTGCCTCTCAAACCGCTCGATCTGCGAGACGGGTGTCGGGAGATCGATTCCGGTCCAATCGAGGCTGTCTTCCTTGGGGTACTTGAACGGCCGCTGGGGGTGTTTGGGCACTGGGAACAGGGCCGACCCCATAGCCATAGGAAAGCAGTCGTCGCCCTTGTTGTGGATGTCGACGCACGCTCTCTTGTCCTCGATCTTCCTTAGCGGGCGATGTTGAGCCACAGCACCTGGACTCTTTCGACTACCCAGCTGCTGCCACGTTGGGTAAATATTTCTAGGGTCTTAAGGAGGGTGGGGAACAAGCAATCCAGACTCCCACCGATTTCCCCAGGCTGGAGGATGGCCTCTTGCTTCTGGCGGAGAACTGGGCTTGTGTACTCTTCTGTGCCGTCGGGCCGGGCCTTCCGCAGCTCCACCTTCAAAGCGAGCTGAAACTCACGCAGAGCCCACGCAGAGCCCGGAGCTGGGTTCGGATGCCTTCCAAAAAGTGCCCGGATCGCCGGAGAGGCAGCGACCTATGGGGACGTCCGTCTGTCATCCACGAAGATACCCGGCCAACTCCCAGCGTACCATGCGGAAGGCGAGCCGCTTGGGCACGGAGTGGTCCATTTCCGCATCGGAGCGCAGCCGAGGCGGGATGGGGTTCCGACACGGGGGAAGCGGTGGGGGCTTCCTCTTCCGCTTCTGGGGCAGCCCCTGTGGCGGTGGCGGCGGAGGCCTCCGTTGGTGTTGGTCTGCGAACTCTGGCGGGGGTGGGACAATCATTCTTGGGGCCCGCGAACTCTGGCGGGGGTGAGATAATGTTCTGGGGACCCACGAGGGCGGCTTCCATAGCTTTGTTGCTGATCACACCTTACCGATAGAAATGCAGCAGATTTCTTGTGTCATCGTTTATTCCAGCCTGTGGTCGGTCACTTAGTTGCAAATCTCTAATAGGAAAATCTGGGTCACTTTTAGGGCTGTTTGACCGGTTGGAGGGCGGCAGCTTCTCTGTATCGCGAACACAAACCAATTAACCTGTTTGCGCCTACTACTCAAGGCGGTTCTCACCGGCCGGGTGCGGCTGGGCATTGGAAATTCCTTGTGTATAGATTTCCCGATTATTTGTGTAGGTGGCAGCGACTTTGCCTACCTCGGAAAATTTTGAATTCAATAGGGCTATGGGGTGGAGGTGGGCCAGAGCCGCCATTCCCATAGGGTGAATGGGGCAAAAGTGGGTCAGAGCCGCTATCCCTTATACCACTTACATTAGAGGGGCTTCTGAAACTGTGACAACCCTACAACATCCCTGTTGCTCACAGATCTATAACCACTTTGCGACAGTTAACAACGAACGTAAAGGACAAAGACGAACCTAACGACAGACCAAGAGCAGTTTACATGATCACATGCTGCGACTGCTAGGCCACCTATTTGGTGAAACAGGAACGACTAGAAATGGTGAGCTCGTCAATACCATTGCTGAACACCATTTACAAACGAACCACAGAAATGACTGAGACTCTGCTAAATGCATACCCAACATTGTGCACTACTATCGACGACTTAAACTGAAGCTGGTTTACCAACTTAGAACAAACTCCACGGCACCATTGCCAATAACTACTTGCACCTTACAAAGGACTAATTGACAGAGGACACACATGCAATATACATAACTGTCTAATTTTCTAATTTTACTGACACAACGCACAGGTCACAGCTGACAGTCTTCACAGGCAATAAACTCACGGCTTACCTGACAGATGATATATAATCACGTGTCTACAGACCTATTAGGTCCGCTCAGGTTATCCAAATGCCAGTCAACGTCATCAACATCAGTAGTCCTTCTCGGGAATACACTCACCCGTACGGTCTTACTTTATCAAGTTATTATTCAGTGATATAAAATAAGAAAAACAGAATCGCGGATTGAACCAACTCTGAAGAGCTCATGTATCGTTTCGGATAAAGAGGAAGGCTGAGTATTAAATGCACCAAATTGTAACCTGTTACTATGGAGGATATACGAAATTTCATGGGTTTGAACCGCGCTGTAGTCTTTCTCTTCCGCTCTTAAACATGAACAGCATGACGTTTAAGTTATAGTCAACAACATCAAGGGCTTTTCAAAGGTCAACAAAAACGCCCATAACAAGTTCGCAACAATCGATGGAAGACATTTTATCCTGCATGAAAGCTGAGCGCGTAGTCCTATAAGGTATCTAAAGCGGAGCATGCAAGAGTAGTCACGCTGGTTCGGCACAATTTCTCATTTGCCCTACTGAGTAATATTTGAAAACGTCTCATGAAAGTCACTGATGTTTTACTCACATTTAGTAGTCGACAGCAAAACATGAATACAGAGGTCTCATGCTAAAAGCTTCAGTGAAATCCTCGAATCATCGCGTGCCAATGTACTCCTGCAAGGTGAAAATGAATTGTGATTAAGTAACTATTCTCTTGAATGGGTGTTTTCCAAAGAATCGCTGGGCCAACTTGAAAGGGAAAATTGCATATTCAAAGAACAAGACTTGAAGCATATGGGTTTACAGAAACGTAACCTCCCTACAACCTTAACAAATTCAGTACCGGCCTACTGCCTAACTGCCTTACAAACTTACTGGGGTAAACATTTCTGCTGCTGCTTGGGTTGAGAGACACAGCTGGAGGAAAACAGATATTCGTAACTACATCGTTTCGAGACACTGTTACTTACATCAGTGACGTAAGTGACAGTGTTACAGCGTTTCCCCCGGCTGTGTTCCAGCTGAGGCAACAAACTCAATCAAGAAAGTAGCTGTGAAGTGCTGGTGATGTGACTGTGATCGAAACTGGCTGCGTTGTTTTGTTATCTCTTCGATTAGAGCAACGTTGTCATTTCTAGACCTCCAGACAGGGGCCACATATCCAAGCGAAGGCTCAACCAGGGTCAAGTAGCCGCGTTCTTTAACAGCTTTGCTGCAGGGCTCGAGGGTCCTTCTAATGACACCAAGGGTGCTTTTGGCTTTGTGCGAGATTTTACTGTAATGGCTCCATCATTCGAGGTGAAATGCTGAAGATCGTGGAAGCGTATGGAGTACCAGACCGTGTACTGAATGCTGAATAAGGCCACCAGATGGAGAGTCCGAAGTCTTTGAGTTCCTTGCTGGGGTGTTACAACGAGACCGACTCTGGCACCCTACCTCTTCATAATTCTCCTTAATTATGCGCTGCGCCAAGCCAACAAGGACTAAGAAAACCTTGATCTCACTATAACACCACGGCAAACCTGAAGAGTTGGTAGAGTAAAACTTACAGATCTGGACTTCGTAGATGATACTGCACAGATGATACTGTCCCTTCGCTCGTTGCCGATCAACTAGCATGTCATCTTTCTCACAGGTGCATTACATCCTCACAATCATCAATAAATTACCAGAGATCTTAAGACGAGGTCCTTTGTAGCAGCCATTGAGCAAAAGGTTTCAGTGCAATGGCCGGGTCGTATAAAAAAAGGGGGTCACCAAGTTCATTTTAAGAGATATGAGAAACTACAGCCAAACGGTGTTGTCACAGGGCTCTTCCGTTGCCACGGTAACTTATTACGTCCCAATTATGACAGCATCTTGTTCAGCAATGATTGAAGTTTCATATGGTACCGTAACATTGCTCATACGTCATTCTGACAGTGTGTACTTTTAATAAGAAAGTGTTCAAACTTGTTTGAGCCACCATACTAGTTCCACTACTTCCGTTTTGCTTTGCTTTGTTTTTGTTTTGCACCAGCTGGAGTCGTAGCATTTCTCCAGCCCTTTCTCTTTTTTGTGTGCTTCCACCCGATTAGTTTTTCCCATTTGCGGGTGCAAGCTTGCTGTAACGTATTTTGTAAATGATAATAAATTGTTGTTGTTATTGTTGTTGTAACCTTGAAGGATAGGTTAAACATAACTTGTTCAGGTAAAAACCTAGACTTATGAGGCTCCGTTTGTTTGCAATGCTCTTCAAGCCAATGACGTGTGATGCAACTCAGTTTGTCAGTCTGCTATGCCTAACCCAGTTTAAACAATTTCCTCCAAGGATATGAGGGGCGGGGAACCTGTGAAAATTCCTCTGTATATATTATATCATATATTATATATATATTAATACGTTCAGACTCTTTCGGGTGAGGAGTAAGCTTGTTTATAGTGCCTGTACATGTAATTCTCTTACATATTAATTAATGGTATCTGCTGAGACTTAAATATATTCTTTCCACGACGGTAAACAATAGCACCATTTGTGGACATAGATGTATACACAGCTTCAGTGCAAGTGACGTGTCCTAAGAAGGCACCCAAATAATCTATCGAAGCATTAATTTTTTCGGACATCTGAGCAAAAATTGTGGTTGAGACCGTGAGTGGTGATGGGGCGGATTGGAACATTCCCCCTGAAACGGAAAAAGGTACCCACCCAAGGACCAACAAAACAGACAACTTGATAAGATTTCTGTTTTACTATCATTTAAGCTATTTCATTTACATGCACAAGATTTCTCTGTTATTGGCAAAAAAGATCTCGCTGATAACTACACATTCCTGGTGGCCATTTTGTTGCGGAACAGTAACATGCCATGAAAATATTGACAGTTTACAAGCCAGACAAACTTGATACCATGTACTAAACCTTGTTTTCTTAACCCACTTACAATCAGTGTACATTTAAAACTTACTTAAAGCATGCAGAATGAAGTTAAATTGTATTTCACCAGACTTAAAGAAAGATAAATTTGTGCTAATTTACAACAGAAAGGGAAGTTATCTGTTTGCAGCATCAGTGAAATTTCAGCAACACTTGAGGTACAGGAGAATTATCCCTGTTTGAATTAAAATAGCAGCCATTTTGGAATAAGGCGTATGCAGCACCAGCTGAGTGACTTAGCACTAAAGTGTCTGCATCATTACTCTTAAATGTACATGGTTAGAAGTACGCATTTGCTTCTCATCTGGACAAGTGTTCATTCCAACCTTTCAGATGCATCTGATTCACAAAAACTGCTAAAAGGGTCAATAATTTGTGAGCTTGGATCTCATATGTAGACATATGCCGCTATGCTACATGCCTTTTTCATTATGCAACCATTTCCAAATGCACAACCATCTTCACACAATGTCTTGCACATCTGAGCAACATTCCCCACAATGTATCACTCTGCTGCATTTGGTGTTCAAGTTATCACTCTACATTTTACGCACTGGAGACTAAGAGCCATCTTCAGCCGGCTTCACAAGAAACAGCTTACTGCCAGAATTATCGGTAAATATTGGAGATTTTTTGTAATGTTCAATTAACTCATCAAAGGAGTTAAAGTGCCGAGGACCAATGTTAAATGTGCCATCTTCAAACCTTACTCGGAAATGTTTGATTTTGTCTGGAGCTTTCATGGAGACTGAGTAACCACCCTCCTGGAAGAAAAAAATCGACACAAACAGAAACTTAAGTCACTGAACAAAATTGTAAACTAATTGCACTTTTAAATTACCACTAAATTTCAACAAGAATCCTCCAAGTTTCCAGGAGGCTGACAGCCTGCAACATCAGACTTTTCATGTTTTCAGCGGAACCTCCACTCCTACAAAAAGATAGCTTCAAAACAGAGAAGTGATGTTTACAATCAAATTTGTTTGATACTTTTTCAAAGAAACCATTACACCAGAAAAAAAAAAAAGAGTTTTAGACTCACTTCTTTTACTTCCAAAATTCCCGGGAGTTGCCAACTTGAATAACTGTGATGTCACATGGTATGGTTTATACTTCCCAAGAAGACAAGTTTGTAAAGAAGTGACATTCTTTTCTATATTTTTGTTACAAGTGGTCCCCGTAACAAGTAGTATTACCTCTAGCTAGAAAATGGTGTAGTTAGATGTTTCAGCAAATGTGTAAAATAATTATGTAAACACAAATAATTTAAAAATAGAAACAGCCAATGCCACTCCCCATTATTTACTCAAGTCTAAAGTTATCTTTTAGTAGGAGGGGAGGTTCCCTTTAAAAAAAAAAATGAAATGGTTAAAATTCTAGACTTCCAGTAGACAGCATTGATATTTACATTGCATGACTTGTTGGAGTCTCACCTGAGTTTCACTGACTCGCACTAAGAAGTCTCCATTTGCAGCATTTTTCAACATCTTCTCGGCATGACCTCTAGTAACTTTACCCCAAAACCACTTCTCACCCGAAAATGGTAGCCTGTGATGTTCTGGCAAAATAACTTTGCTTGGTGTCTGGCTGCCAGTTTCACCATCATTGTCCACAATAACAATATAATTTCGAGGAACTAGGCCAAAAGATCCATCCTGTTTACGGGCAGACCACCACTCTGGGTCGTCTTCAGGTTTATCTACAACATCCAAAATTTCATCTTTTTTGAAACTGAGTTCCTCTGAATTTTTGGGGTCAAAATTGTACAATGTCCTGACTTTGTGTATAACTGTTTTTTTATCAGTAGGTTTTCCAGGCTTTGGTTTCTCTTCAGATTCTATATAATTTGATGGAAACCAGCCCTCCTTCATACCAACACGACCTTTCCACCAGCCATCTTCTTGCTTTTCTATAACTTTTATCCTGTCACCCTTTTTCAAAGCAAGTTCATCGTTGTGTTGTGGCTGAAAAGCATATTTTGCTATGACAGTTTCTAATGCAGAAAAGACATCCTGGGGCAAAAAGTACTCTCCTGGCTGAGAGATACCACCATTTTCTGTGTTATCCTTCTCTTTAGGGCGTTTCAGTTTCCCTAAAAGCCCTTTGTTGGCTCTTTTCACATAATTGGACGGCACATAACCAGTTTCGTGGCGTGAATTTTCTACTTGCCACCATGTCTTGCTGTCATCAATTATGGTTAGTTTCTCATCCTTCTTGATGGTAAGTTCCTCACTCTGTGTTGCAGTGTAGTCATAGATAGCCACCGCATTCACACATGACATCTTAGAAGCAAAAAAACAAAAACAAAAAAAACACTTGAAGGTTATCATCTCTACTTTGAATTGCTTTCAAACAAGTGTACCAGCCCTTAATAAGAGAGACTGATTGTTACCACAATGACTGCAGATAATATTATCATCAAGACTTGCCTGTACTGCCTTATCTTTTAGCCAACACCTCAGTGTCTGAGAGCATAACCATCATCTGTCAAATTGTACATTGATTTTTCATCTTACTCATTGGCACCTGAATATTAAGTCTGCTAAAAACATTTTTCTCCATTTTTTGTGATGTTTTGAGGTTGAGAAATCATATTGGATTATGAAGAAAAATCACATTAACTGTGTGTCAATCAAAATAATGACACCCAGTTTGGACTATCCTTCCCACTGCTTTACTGGAACAATTTCATACACTAACTTCACTGCACACCTGACTGATTTTCATTAGCTCTTCTAATGACAGCAACAACTGCTTAACAAAATCCAGAGTTCCATTTTGCAAAACAAAACAAAAACAAATTTAAAAAAATGGTTGCTTTCATTCAATAGAGTTAACATTAAATCTGATGAATGCATGAGACTTGAATAACCTGAAGGGCTCTACTATTGTTACAGGCATCCATGAAGTCTTGTAAGCTAACATAACTGTAAAGTAAACCATGCTAACCAGACTATAACCAATTATCAACATTCACAGATTCATGTGTTGACCACTTGATCAATTTGTGTCTGTTACTATAGAACACAATGGAGAGCCACTACAAATCATTGCACTCCTCAATTTTCAACAGACAATAACTCCTATCCATAAATAATGAAAATAAAATTCATTCCACAGACCCCTAAATACCATCTGTTCAGTATTAAGAACTGATGAAGATTCGGTTCAGTACAAAATGATAATCTAAGCTTAGCATCCGTAAATCGGATCTGGTAACATTTCCCAATAGCATTAAATTCCTGTTTTGCAAGAAATGAATTCAACTCTGAAAAACTGTGAAGGAGCACTTTGAGATATCACGCACCTAAAAGAATTTCACCAAATCTTCCCTTTATTCAGGACGAAAATGTTACGACCAAACTGTGTAATGATAAATATACTCATAAATTATGAATATAACCCAAATATCAGACTCAGCGCAAAGGGATGTGAAAACTGTTGCAGTATGAACGTCATTTCCAGTGTAGCAAGCCGTACAACGGAGCTGATATTTCACGGTTGTTAATAACTGTAAATACCACAAACCCTGAAAATCTTGAAGGACATATTAAACCGCCAAAATTATATGCCCATCCAAACATCACGTTCGACTTAATATCGCCCCGATCGTTACTACTTTTCTAGCTGTTCTAGGTAAAAAAAAGTGGTACACAATGATGCGATCAAAGCAGCTGTTTTCACTTTCAAGACCTAGCTATGGTACCACACACATGACCTAACTAACACTTTCAGGTGTTAGATTATTTCCCTTGAGATTATCCTTGGCCGATGAACAAAATGTTCCAAATTTTCAATCCATTTCAATTTATAGATTGTATTTGTAATGCGCATCATTTCTCCACAGATTTTTCCCACTTTTTAAAGTGTCACTAACCTTTTCTATCCAGCAGATATCCTTGAATTGTCTTGTACCTCAGATCACTCAAAGCAAAACTCGATTTACTGAACGGAACTTGATGACGAAACGGAATTTATCCCACGAAAGCGAAAAGTCGACCAACCTCGTTCCCAGGGTCTCTCTTCTCTGCCTCCCTTGGTCGTTGGAAGAAAGACCCTGGTTGCGGCTGGTCACATGACGACCTATCCATCCAAAACCGCAGGGCGGGTGAGTACTCAAGTGAATTTGATCCAGAGGACGATAAAATACCATCCGGGGGAAGGTGAAGTTAAACAGTTGTTGGTTTCAAAATGGCGCTCGAGTTTCTGAGATGTGTTCAGAAGGCGCTACTTTCGGCTGGCCATGACGATATCATTTTGAAAGTGAAACAAGTCATTTGCCTGGAAAGTTTATATTTAAAGAAAGATTTAGTTGCTGTTCTTCCTACCGGCTACGGGAAATCCTTAGTTTTCCAAGTTCTGCCTCGATTGTTGAGGGAAAGAGAGGAAACACGTGCAACCACGTCGGTAACAAAGTGTGTAGTTTTAGTTGTTTCACCTTTGAACGCTTTGATGTATGATCAGATTTCTAAATTGAGAGCGAGAGGTGTGGAAGAAAGGAATCGACGCCGATTCGCCGGTTATTTCCCAGTGGGAAGGAGCTCGTGAAAGTATCACCCAGGCCGGATACGAGATTGTTTTTTGTCACCCGGAGGCTTTTTTATCTTGTAATGATGGACTGGAAGTTCTACAAACCAGTGTTTATTTGTCAGCCGTCAAAGCAGTCGTAGTAGATGAAGCTCACTGCATCCTTGAATGGTGAGCAAATTTCCGTAACGTTTTTAAAGTTGATAGTCTAGCTGTTCGTTTAAATTTAAGCTTATTTCAAATTAACCTCAATGCTTTATTCTTTTGTCAATTTATGACACATAGCATAAAAAAATAAAATTAGTTGTTCATCCCAGAGCTGTATTTACCACATTTATTTCTCGTGGATCTGTAAAATACATATTGTCTCGTCGCTATAAATATCTGAACGATGAAGAGTCGATAGAAAAATCAGTTTACTGTCCATTGATCATCGCTGCTGCCCGGGGGGAACTTCATACAAAAAGGATCGGAATGCCCATTGGAAATGTTGAAAAGAATTCCTATGAGGTACTGAGATTCTGCTTTGTGAGCGGGACTTGAATTTTTTATCCCTAAGAGGAAACAATTCTAAAAAAACATATTATCTCCCGTCAGATTGCAACGAAATGTAGCTCTGAATTTAAAAAAAAAAATACTGCATGAGCCTTAGGTGAGTGCTGTTTAGAAAATTATTAAAGACTACTCATTTAGAAAGTATTTATTATGAATACACGTAAGTGCAAATGAAAAGTTAGTGATACATTTGCTTGCTCTGAATTCTCTGAAGTAATTTCCTCAGTTGTATATTAAATATTTAGATTTTTAAAACAGGGGAGATGACTTCAGACCAGACTATGGGAAATTAGGTGTCCTGGCTGCCCTTTTCCCAAATGCTCCTGTAGCAGCCCTTACAGCAACAGCAAGTAAGAGTGATAGACCATTTGCAGCACTTTATGCCTGAGGAGTCCTAATCTGGTCATTGGAAATCTCGACCGCTCAAACATTGTTTATGCTATAGTCTTTCGAGAGGGAAGTGACAGTGAAGCATATGCTAACATTCTTGAGCCTATTGCTAAATCTCTGTTGGAACAGGGTAGCAAATATCCATTAACATTAATCTATCTCTCCCTGCCTTGGTGTGGAAGGGCTTACAGGTTATTTGAAAGCATTTTAAATGAGAAGCAGTATGATCTAGTAGAAGGACCATTCATCCCAGAAAATCGCTTGTTTGGGCAATTTCATGCCCCTCAAACAGAGAAAATGAAGGAAGCAATTTAAAGCAACTTTGCAAACCAGAAAGCAAATGTCGAGTTGTTTTTGCCACCATGGCCATGGGAATGGGTGTGGACATTCCGAGTGTAAGACAGGTAGTCCACATAGGTCCTCCAAGATCAGTGCGAGAATATTATCAGGAATCTGGTCGTGCCGGGAGGGACAACAAAAAGTCATGGGCCACTTTGTACTACAACAACCACGACATAGCCCCTAACAAGCCAGGCATGACAGACCACATGAGGCAGTACTGCAGGAGTACTGATATGTGTTTACGGAAACAACTGCTGCAGTTTCTAGATGCTCCTCCTCCATTGCCTTGAAGTAGCCTTCATGATTGCTGTGATGTATGCAAATCTCACTGTAGTTGTAGCAATTGCAAAGGTGATTTGATGTCTTATGACCAAACTGCATTTTCTGGTGCTATCATGTCAGCAGCTGCAGCTTGCTGTGATGATGAGTCTGACAGGATAACTGAAAATCTAGGACTATATGTCCTGTCACTTAAAAAGGAGAGAAAATTTGCCCAACTGCGATCAGGCTGCCAGTGTCTTAACAGAGACCTAATAGTGATGATGTCAGATTTTTGTTTCATGAGCTCACTGTACTCATGAGGAATATGCTTTGGCAACAGATCTGCTAAGAAATCTAATGCTGGGAAAAACTCAACAAATATGCGAGCAGCATAAATACGATACCAATCTGCAATTTCACTTAGGTCTTCATCACTCAACAAGACAATGCCAGGTGCTGTGGTGTTGATGTCTCTCTTAGGGCCATTGTCAGGTAAATGACTTGACTTCACTCTGTCAAAAACTATAGTGCTAGCAACAGCATGTTCACTGACATTTTGATCTTCCTGACGCATGTCGTGCACTTTTATTTCCCAGTCGATGCTGTCTAGGACTACCCAGAATTCTCCTCCCTGTCTGGTAAGTTCAACTGCTTGATCTAAGAAATGGCGTCCTATCTCATCTAGGATATCATATTTCTTTGAAGGATCCAAGCACAAACCAAGTTTTTGAAACCTATGCATTGCCTTAAAAGTAATAATAAAAGAACATTAATAGTCACTTTCATTTTGATATAAATTTATTAGTATAAAAATTATAGGTAAGAACAAATTCTTCTAACATTTTTATCACTTCATAACAGTTCAAATTGTTTAAGATCATGTATATTCTTTCATCCAAGCCCCTTACCATTATTAACTCTATTCCACTTGGCAATGTATAATAGTATTGGCTATATGTTGCCATGAAGATGTGATAATAGGTAGTATAGAAAAACAACTTGAAAGTTAATTATAATTGATTAAGCATTCAGGAAATTAGAATACAATTGGATATATTATATAATTTTACATATAACTTACCATTTTGCTGGCACCTCCCTCAGTAAGAAGAACAGTATTCAATCGCTGCAGCCTGGATAGTTGTGGTACTCTCAAAAACATGGGAATGGCATACATGACACATATTGGGGGTACTTTCTTTTCTTCTGTGTGGTCTAAATTTCCATTTACTAGTGTAACCAGAAAGTGCATTGTAGTAGGACAGTTCTTTTCAATTTCTACAAATATTTCTTTCCAGTTAAGTTTGCTCAAGCCATCATAGTCATGCTTTCTTAAAACAGAATTTTCAGATCTGCGACACATTGTTTTTAGCTCTTCATCCACAGACTTAAAAACAATTGTCTTTAACTCCTGGTAGACCTGAGGAATTTTGGAAACTTCCTTTGCAATTATCTGTGGATTCCCTGTCTGTGTTGCCTGTAATAACTCATCTGTTACTGTAGCACTTGGTTTTAAGGTTACAGTATACCTTCAGATCGATAATTTTTTTCTAATCTGGATTTTTGGGTCAAAATATTGGTCAAAGTGTAATCTTTAATTTTAAAAAAAAATTATTGAAAAGGACTAACTATTGGCGGAGAAATCGCAGTTTCACATTTTCGCCGGAAGTAAAAGTTTACACCTTGATTGACAGTGATGACGATGATGTTGTGCAATCAACCGACTTTCGCGGGATTATACAGGTCGATGTGAAGAACTGGCTACTCAGTTACTCAGTTGATCAGCCACCAAGTATCTTCCTTGGTTTAATGCTTTTAGGTATGAATAAACCTAAACATTTAAGCGAAAAACGAAATTCGCTTTGAAATGTAACGTTCAAAAGGTGATTCCAGCCCTCGCATTTAGAAGTCGTGAAAAATTTGACAATTCATTTTTTGCAAACTCTTTTGGTTTAGTCTGATAGCCAGTCCTATAAGCTTTAATTTTATTTAGGCATTTAGATATCTACAGTTTAAACCGCACTACATCACTTGTGCTTGTTGTCTGTTATTTTATGAATAAAACCCGAATCAAATAACAAACAAACAAAACAAACAAGGGAAAAAGCAGCACATGGTCAAATGAACATTTTTAGAGTTGAATGAGCAGAAAGAGCAGTTCTCTCAACCATGATTCACTCTGGGACATCGAATTTAATTTATTGAATTTTAAAAATCCCCTTTTACAACACATGTAAGTACAAGACAAAGCAAGGCCTTTTTAACCTTCCTGAAATAATTACTCTAGCAACCTTGAATTACTTTTTAATAACACTGAATGCGTTAGTGTATTTAAAATCACAACTTTTCCATTTATATAGCAGAAGAATTTAGAATCCTGAGGATAAGAACAGATCATCTGCACTCAAGCGTCGAATTAAAAGTACAGCTATAGGCTTAATGAACTTTAAGGCTTATCACGAGTAAGAGTATTGCAAAGAAACGAGTTAATTAGTTTCTGGGTGGTCTGGATCTTTTAGTTTAGTGTTCAAGCTTATATTAAATGCAGTCTAAAGGTATAAAAGAAAGCTTCATAAGTTGAGGCCTCATGCTTTGGTTCATAGAGCTACGTTAAGTTGTTCTGGCTTCTAAGGTTATCTTATTTTCAAAATATAAGCTTAAGTTTAAGTAGTGGAAAACATAATTTGAAGATACTTAAGCTAACTAGAAGATTACTAGTATAAAAGTTTAGACTTATACTCACGACATTCTGCAGTGAATTAATAGCTGAAAAGCTGAGCCCTCTCTTTGTCGATGTCGTGGCGGCTGTCGAAGTGGAAATCCTAAGACTTTTGATTGTCTTCGGAGCAGAGGGCGATATCTCAATACATCTTTTAAATCTTTCGCCCATTTTACTTTCAAATGAAGCTTGACTTTTGTCGATCTGGTCCTGGAGAAGCTTGGTGTTGTTTAGTCTGCTTGAGCATGGCCTACAGACCAAGTGTGGAAAATCTCCTCTCCTCTTCCGTGCAACGTTTCGGCCACGGCGAGAAGACCGCAGTTCTTTTCACTGAACAGGTTATTACTGTGATCTCTGTCACATACAGTTGCACAAACCCTACATAAACTTGAGTCAGCAGAGTAAAAAAACTTTTTTGGTGTTTGGTCAAGCGACATACCGCTCTCTCCCTGCCTTAGTAGATTTGTCACTGTGACAATTAAAAACCCTGTTACCCAGCCCCTCCAGCAGTTTTTTTTACCACCCAGATTCTGGGTGGTCACGTGACCAGCCGCAACCAGGGTCTTTCTTCCAACGACCAAGGGAGGCAGAGAAGAGAGACCCTGGGAACGAGGTTGAAAGTCGACATGGCCGACCAGTTTGTACACCCATGTCACGTGACGGAAATACTCACCAGTGCCCATACCCTGCGCAGTGAGATGATTGGCAGAACGTTCAGTCCATGTTAGACTTCTGGCTGCACTCACTAGCACTCATTAGAACGCGAGACAGTCTAAGAAGGCCGTAATCACTTGTGGTTATAGGAGTCGAAGGTGAGTAGACTTTACAATGTTAGGTTGCAAGAAATATTACTCAACCCTTTAGTACAAGATACTTCTACTTCTACCTGTTACTTAAAATAATGGGACATAAATAT
The DNA here is from genome assembly GCA_014634185.1 of Astreopora myriophthalma. Taxonomy (NCBI): domain Eukaryota; kingdom Metazoa; phylum Cnidaria; class Anthozoa; order Scleractinia; family Acroporidae; genus Astreopora; species Astreopora myriophthalma. The sequence goes on from BLFK01000901.1 coordinate 2,118,378, forward strand.
ATGTCAGCGGTTACCCTAAAACGAGCAGCTGACGTCGCACACTGGCATGAGTTTGGCTAATTAAATTAAGTGCAAGTCTAAAACAAGACCATTCCCAGTAAACTCTGAAATAGGTAATCATACCTGATCTGTATACGTTTATAACTCTTACGTGTCGAGTAGCTAAGTTAATGGCAGGATTTACTTTAGATTCATTATATAACCAAATTGTAGGTGATCTGGACGAAAAGCAGTTTCCTTTCCCTGGCAAATCGTGCACCCATGCTATAGTTTATCAACTCTACCAACTGTAAGCACCGCACAAGGGGAACTGCTTCGCTCGTATCCTTTTCACTGACTTCAGTGAGGATTCGACCATGTTGACCACAATTTTTTGTTAAACGAGGTTATATTCCCTGGGGGCCCATTAGGTCCTCGCTAGATGGGTGGTGTCGTACTTGACTGATAGGTCCCAGAGGGTTTCAGTGGGCAATACGCTTTCCCATGCAGTCAAGAGGTGTAGCAAATTTATTGTAAACTTGTAAGGGGACCTGTTTTGGAATACGCGTCCCTAGTTTGGGAGGGTTTACCCGAGTACTTAAGTGACTTAGTTGAATCCGTCCAAAGGGCAGCACAGTGCCCTACCTTTCCTGATTTAGGATATGACGAAGGGCTTGTTCGTTCGGGGCTGCAGTTACTATCTGAGCGGCGCGTTCAAGCATGCGAATGGTTCATACATACCATATCGTCTTCATCATCTCCCGGCCTGCATGGTCCACTTGCTCCCCGTACAGGCAAGCGTAAGCCATGGATGTGGACTTCGTTCGGGCGGTGCTAGGCCGTACGCTACCACTAACAAGCTTTTGCGCATTGATACTGAGATTTGTAACATTTCAGTACTATGCGTGAATCTGTTGCTGCCCTTTTGTGTCTTTTGTATTTAATGCTGATAAATTTATGTACATTGCTACTGGCCCCTCTTATAATTTTACGTTGTTAATGCTACGAGGGGAGCAAACATATTGAACATATTGGTACTGGTAAAATAGCAATGGAACAAGAACAAAATAGACCAGCTTTTGAATACGGCAGGGATCGACATTAAGAGGTCCTAAGGGAAGCCGAAGCGAAATGCCCAAGATAAACGCATTTTGTGTTTAGTTTCTTTTAGTTTCGGATAAAAAAGCTGTCTTTTCTTATTACTAAGACTTAAGATGAGCCGAGGCACTTTGGTAATCATCATCAACGTCGTCATCATCATCATCATCATCATTATCATCGTCATCACTATCATGATGATGATGATGATAATGAGATGAGAATGATAATGAGATGAGGATAAGAGAAGGGAAATATTTCCCCAGGCAACAGATTAGGAATCATCTGATCGTGACGAAGACTGGCGAGAGAAGTTCCGAGACGGGAAGTAGCATGGGAATTTTATGAATTAGTAGTTAGTGGTTAAAAATTTGCCAGGCTGCTCCATGTAACTTAATTGAGCGGCTTTCAGGGACAATGAAAGAAGCAAAACAAATGAACATAGCAGAATTAAGAATCCCAGCTGGTTGGAGGCAGACCAGGGCCGAGTTGTTCGAAGCATGGTTAGTGCTAAACTTTCGGTTAACTAGTGTTTTACCCTCGGTTTAAATACCATGGCAACCAATAGGTTTTAATCGCACGTTAGCGCTAACCCTACTTCGAACATCTCGGTCCAGGAGTGATGGAGCTGTCAGCAGCTAACACCAACTAGACTGTACGCTCCGCGAAAAACTTGCATCATTATATCCGGGAACTGGTATGCTGAACGCAACCATGTGAGCAAGAACAGAATCGATGCAAGATTCAATGATCAAAAGAACAATAACCTGTTAATCGAGATGAGCCGGAATAGGAAGGATGAGGAGACCACCACATACCGTTTGGGAACTTAAGCAGCTATTTGTCTCGCCGTTCTACTTGATTGACGTGCTAGTAGACCGGCCCGTGCCCTCGTAATTAGGGGAAATTAATTTACCACGCCTAACGCATAAGGCAGTTCACTTGCTTAGATGTCATATACTTAAAACGTTGGTATAATAAATTACCTCACAGGGATATAAAGCGACTGATAAAATAAAGTCAGTTTAAGGTGGAAGAGAAGAGGCTGGGGAGCATGAACAAATCCCGACAAAGCGTTAGAACTGAGGAGGAAGAAAAAGAAGGGAAGGCCCAACGGACAGAGAAGGTGGGGAAAGGCGCAAACAGCTATATGCTACTCAGGTAAGCAAAAATATCTCATTAGCAAACTGAAAGAAGAAGAAGACCAAATGTCTATTTATTCGCTTCGCGATGGGCAGTACCGGTTCAACTGAAAATGGCGCCGTGGAGGTTCGATTGATTGGGCTCAGATTGCGCTGACGCTATTTCGCGGGAGCGCTTATCCTCTACTCAGTGTCTATTAGTGCCGAACATGTCTTTCGAGGAGTGGAATGATGCCGGTTCAACGCTGACTTGCAGAACATAGCAGCAGTAAATGATCGTAACAACCAAACCAAAAAGGTTTTGCCGTCGTGAGATGAATAACACTGGAATCGAATCGATTATTTTTCTAAGGAGACAAAAGAGATGTAATCCATTTGATTCAACCCTTCAAATGTGAAAGGTAGTATTCCTCTTGTCCTCCTCTGTGATGAACATTGTACATGAAACTCGATCAAATGGAGTCGGACCGCTCAATTCAATTGGTAAATTTCCCAACTCTTTACTGATCACCATTAAAAGAAAAACTAGGGCTCCTGAGAGATTCAACCAGGCCACTTGATGTAAAATCCAAAAATAATTTTCGGTTTAAGACAACGCTGCAGCGTAGAAACTCGTGGTTCAAAAAATCTTAAATCAGTTTCATCATCAAAATAAGTATGAGCACTACCATGTGCGATATTTTCTTAATTTAAGACACCTTGAAGTCAAACAAAATTTCGGACTGTTTGGCGTTTTGTCAACTGACGTAAGACTTTGCAGTGAGCTAGTGCTTCAGATACCACGCGGTCGTCTGGTTCGACTGACAAGCTGTTGTTTGACTTGGATCTGGCTGGAAGGCTCCCTGGTGCTTTGCTTCAGTAAACGAGTCCTGTGACGACTCTGAATCGTTGTTGAGAGCAAAATGGACTGAAGAGTCATGAGAACGGAGTTGATGAGTTAGATCACATGCTGACGAGGTATTTCGGTTGAAGAACAGATACAACGATCTTGAACAGATCTCTTGCGTAAAGCTGATTTAAATTTTGGGAATTCAAGTACAACTGGACAAGGTTGTTTGCAACAGTCTTCCAGTATTTAGCCCTTTGTACAGTTTTTTTTCCTTGTCTTGAAAGGGATCAACAACGAGTACTTCTCGGCAGAGCACGACATCGTGTTGCTAGTCCAATCCATGGGTAGATTTCTGTAAAGAAAAGCAACTAATAAGCTGACATAACATAGAAGATTCAAGGGAAAAGACACGAATTTACCAAATATCAGTTATATCGGTCGGTCTCTTCTTTACATTGGAAGCGATTTAAAATTTAAGATATCATAAGAAAAACAAATACAAAGATGAACAAAAGAGCAAAAACAACAACAACAAAAAACGAATGCCGTACAAAGAGGACTTACTCTGGGTTGTTTTGACTCTGAGTTACAATGCACTTGTTCATCATTCACAACTGCGAAAAGAATAGTTCGTTATTTCAGTGAATGAAATAGTCATTTGATTGTCCAATAAATGCAGGAATACTCGAAAAAAATCAATAAAAAAGCGATTTATTGCCATAAATTCTACTTACCTTCTGGCGTTTTTTTTGCTATCGACACGGACGGCGAAAGCTCTCTTTTGACGTTATCAAAGGTGAGGGCTGTGACGCGTGTCGTCATTTTCCGAGACGAAATCACTTCCGGTTGCCGTACGTGGCTCAAAAGCTTCTCGTGCTTAGGCTCCTATTGGTCGGCGCTGCGCTCGCGAAAAGCTCGCGCGCGTCGTGTCTCCTCAAAATTTGCCCCCATCTCGTACCCTTCTCGCAGTCTATAGTACTTGCGTTATTATCAACCGCTAAGCCTACTCGGACCTTGCCAGTCTCACCACCTATAGGGGTGTCGCGCTCAAAATCACAAATTCACGGATACATTTCTCAGTGTTAATATATGATCACTCAAATACGGTGCCTTATATTAGTCGAATTCAATTTCTCGTTGGCTTCTGAATTTAAATTAATACGCCTAATCATGGCCAAAATCTTGCGCCACTTTCTCAGGCAAGATCAGAACTCGGAAAACCAAAAGTACCTGTGACTAAATTTCGTTTCCAACCAACTTATTAGAACTAACTATACGTGCATACCTCAGGTTCTAAGTTTATTTGATCACCTTCCGTGTTCGTTGTTGTGATTTATTGGACGGAGTCTAGCATTAATTTTGAATTTTACCGCATTCATATAAATGCAACGTTGCTATACTGTATTTAGAAGCTATACTGTATTTAGTTGATGTTCTAAAGTAAACTGTTGACGTTTGAAGGTTTCGATGCGGGTTACTGGTCAGGTAGTCTGAGGAAGGCCTTTCCATACTTACCATCAAGGTCCCATTTTTTTTCCTGCCTCTATGATCGCGAACTGAGACAAATCATCATGTAAAGAGTTGAAACGATAACCTGTCCCTCAGCTTGACAACCAACTTATTAAAATCCACACTGTTAAGGTATCAGTTTCACTTTTTTGTCCTAGCAAATTTAAACTCCCACCGTAGAACAAATTATATATTGAAAATATTGTCTCAAACTATTGTTGTTGTATTGGACTCTGAAAATTAATCATCTCTCATGAAAAATCGCCGAGTTTTTGGAAAACCACGTTCGAATCACGTAAAACCAAGAGGCGATAAGGTGTGCGATAATGTCATCATCATTATCATCATCATCATCATCATCATCACCTCGTTATTGAAAGAAGGTGGCACGAAATACGTACAGAGAGCTAATAAAGTAGTGGCCCTCCAGAAGTCAAATTAAACCATCTCAAATGATTTTGAGGGGAGGGGGGGAGTAGCTTGAAGAAAATCTCTGAGTAATATAGAGAAGCAACAAACTCAACCCTCATAGGGCGTCATCTGATTTGAGCCTTGGCCACATTGGTGGAAGGTGGGGTGAGGGCGGGGAACTGCTCTCACCAACTGATGCCATCCTTGCTTTTTAAGCAGGTAAGAATAGGCTCGCGTAGTCGGATTTCTGGCTGATGGCCAATGAAAGAAGTCAGTCAACATTAAATGTCCCTGGAAACTAAACTAGAAGTTAATACCTCCAGTTCAGTTTCAGACCACAATACACGTGAAATCAAGCTAGACTGAAAAGCAAATGGAATAACTCAGTTGTCATAAGGTTTGAGGCATGTATTTAGTCTCTTCAGGGGTAAAAAAAAACGAAAACAACGACTTCTCGAAGCAGAATGCCAGATTATTCTGCAAGAGCCTTAAGTTATAACTGTTGATATTAATTTCGTGTAAAAATTCGAGACTTCCACTTCCTTCCGATCAGTTTGAAAATGATGAAACGATACGTTATTGTTGTAGTTCAACAGGATAAGCATCCGCAACTTTGTAAAAAAACTAATTATGACACGCCTTTCGTTTTATAAACTCACCGGAAATCCGTGTTCTCTTTCCTTTTCTCTCAAAAGAAATTACATAGAAAGAGAAGGACAAAGATCAACATCATAAAATAACTGAGTGATATTAAAAAAACTCTATCAGCTCAGTTGAAACCAGGAAGGCAAAAGATTTTTTTTAACCGCACTGAATCAAAGCTGAAATTGTGCGATTGTCACATTTTCTGTACAATTTGAATTAGATTAAATTGAGATAAACAGTTAAGTATAAAAATTAAAAAAATAAGAACACAACGTTTCGACGCCACCATGATATTAAAAAAAAAAACAGGTAAAATCAAACAAAATTTAAATTATCTCTAAAATTGTATGAACAGTTCTTCTTGTTTAGCTCAGTGTATCTCAGTAAACAGAGCAGCGTGAAATTGTGTCCCATTGGAGTAATTTAATCGCGTACTTTCAACCACAAGTCAAACGACTGCTCTTGATATGTTCACACATCGCTGGGATTTCTTTTATTTCGTTTTTCAAAGAGAAAGTTCTGTGAATATCAGCACCTTTTTTGTTTCGATTTAACAATAAGTCCTTAATGTAGGCAGCATTTTCACGTGCGCACTATTCCTTCAACAAGTTCGCTCTGGCAAATATAAAACCCCATCGAAAACAGAGTCAGCGCTGAGTTCAGTAGAGGAGCAAGTGTAACATGGCGCAAGATTTGCCCTTCTCTATCGCTAATATTCTGCGTTCAGACTTTCCTCATCCTTCACGTATCAGCAAAGTACCAAAGGTTTTACACGTAACGCCTTTGACGGAAAACGCTAAGGTTCCTGTTGCCCTCAGATATCAACTCGATCAGCGAATAAACAAGTTTTACGAAGGTGAATTTTTCACATACAGCCCTCCCGCAATCCTTTCACGTTCCGAGAGAGATGTCTTTCAAAGCCCGACGAATAAAAGGGGACAGCAAGGAAACAGACCGAACGAAACTCCGCCGTGCGAAGGTAAATTTTTTACTTATTTCTCTATTCTGTACATACTCCGTCATACAGATAATCTGACGCCCTATATATGTTGCAAATGCAAAATTGTGGACTGTTCTGTTAAAGAGCCCTGTTGTTCTATTTGCACGTATCACTTCAAATTTCCACCAAACTGAAAATACTTCACGTTATTCCCTGATAATTGTAGTTGCCTGTATTTGTATATCGCGAGCGCAGCAGACCTTTTGTGTCCATGCACCAAAAATTTATGCATAATACATCTAACTTGTTATAAACTTTGAAATCACGGTATTTATCAAGTTTGAATTTCAATTAACTTTAATTTGTTATCAAATTCGTAGTGTCGACTTTAGTCGTCGCTTGACTTTTTTTCATTTGCGCTTTGGCTGTTAACCATTTCAAGTGACAAACATTCCGCTTTAACAATGGCGTATTAATAAGTAAAGCGAATTACAGTGATGTTGACTTCTGAGGTCGAAACAGTAACTTAGCGATAAACAGCGCTACTGGGAACTGAGTAGATTCCATAAACCAGTTACAGAGATGCCTGTTAATACGCTTTTGTATTTCTTCTCTGTTTCGCTGAAGTGTTTGCGAGGCGGCTAAGGTCACCGTCGTAGGCGTGGCAACTTTCTGGGTTTGTTAGATAGCCGGATAGCTAGGTTGAAAAAATGTGCGTCTGAGTCACGAGCTCTCAAGTTATTGTAAAAGCTTACAACTACTTCGCCATTTCATTTACCGGTCATATGCTCGCGTTCTCAATATATCCTTGAAGTTGTTCTGCTCATGCTGTTGTTTTGCAGCGGAAACTGAGGTGTGATCAAGGATAACGCTCGTGAAAGGTGATTTGTTTTTCCGCGTTCGTTAACGACTACAATGGCAAAAAAGATAATTCACTCGTAACTCAACAATAGCTTTGACACTGAACAAAACAAATCACTTTGCACGTGCGTTAGACATTCCTTTGCATTTCTTTACCGTTGTTTGCTAAACAATCATTTTACTGAATAACGTGGGTGAATGCCCTTGAATTTTACGGTATTAGATGCAGTTAGAACCACGTAACTTACGGTATACGGCAAAAGCCAGGAGGAAATGTGCTGTTTGCCAAAAATCAACAAAACTGATCATGATTTGATTGAAGCTGATCTCTTGCCTCTCAGCCACACATATCTAGCAAGATACCAAAAAGAGAGAAGAAAGCTAGAATAAGATTTTTTTTGTGTGTGGTTTTATGACAAGCAGCAGCCTGACAGTTTCCATACACCGGTGGTTCTTAATTTTATTGCTTTCCTTTAACCAGCGTTCTGTGTGAGTCTCTGGTTAGTTCCTTTACCAACTGTTATGTTTTTAATGTGTTTTTCAATGTGACATTTTCGTTGGCACACGGCTGTCGACGCCATTGGTGACCTATTCCCTGGCGAATTATATTTAGCCTTATTCAGTTTATTCTTAAATTTCTATCATAGATATAAACACTGGCTTTAAGATTGAGGAGAACAAGGAAGAAAAAAAATCAAGGGGAGAAAAAGGGACTATAAAGAAGAAGCGAAACAGAAGCCACTTCACACAAGTACAGCTCAAGTATTTAGAAGATGTGTTTTCCCGCCAACAGTACTTAACACGTGACGAGCGTGCGCTGTTGGCAAATGCTCTGGAGATGACAGAGCTACAGATCAGAAACTGGTTTCAAAACCGGAGATACCAGTTACGGCACCGAGGGATAAACCGACCAAGACAGGTTCCTGTAAAAGTACTGGTCAGCAGCAGTACTGTGTATACGTCAGAGGATCAATAGCAAGAAAGAATAAGACGTTTTAATATACATAGTTCGGTTTGTAAGGTTTCTTGTCATGTAGGACGGTTAAATGGGAACCAGCATCTTATTTCTCCTCTAAACTAACTGGTTAGGTGAAGTAGATGGAAAAGAGACAGTAGTTAGAACCACGAATTCTAATTGTTATAAAATTAATATTTCCTTATTCTGATTCATAAAATCGTCGGCTCGATTAAGAATTGTCTTGATAAAATTTTGGTCTTGTTATAAAGTTTATAAACATTAAAAAAAATGTTTCAACTTCATTTCATTTTCGATGAAATCAACGTCAAGAGTAAACCAAGGCCCCTCCAATTTTCAGTCCCCAGTTGTTCGAAGGATGGACAGCGTTATCCACTGGATAATTCAATTGGTTTTGCCAGCGCTTATACGCTGAATAGTATCGCTGTATCTCTTCCAGACCTGTCTTTTCGTTGGTCCCTATGACCTGTAGCTTCTTTTGTTATCAGGGCTACGGGCATTATTTGTGTTGTATCAGCCATCGTTTCGTTCTCGAATCAGTGACCGTGTCTGGAGAGCTACCGGTTCTCCCGATTTGTCTGATGGATAGCGTTATCCACACGCTGAACAACCGAGGCCAGGTGTCAAGGCCAGCGTTCCGGAGGTCTGGGCCAAGGAGTGCAGAGGAGATGGCGAAAGAACGAGTTCCGATTTTTAGCTCACTCCTTGAAAGCCCCGAAGCTTGGGTACGAGTAAGAAACCCTAACTGGCAGCAGTTTGGGAACGAGCCCGAAGATGTTTAGAGTGAAATGCGTTTTAAGCTGAAATACGATTTGTGAACCAGTTTTGTTAAATGTTTTGACGCCTATTGGGTTTTATTCCCGGGGAAAACCACAATAACAAGATCATAGCGAATAAACGTTCAGTGCAATCGTGAATGGGACAAGATCATAATGGCGATGGTGATGTGGCTATGACCTGGGCACCAGAAGGCAAAAGGCGAAGAAGAGGGAGGCCTAAGACGACGAAGAGGAGGACTGTGGAAAAGGAGAGGAGAGAGGCAGGTATATTGTTCTTGTTATCATTTCTGCTTAATTTTCAACTCATTCAAGGCAAAGGCGCCGGATCCAGTAAATTTGTATCGTTGACTTTTATAATGAAAGAAGGCTGGCCGTACGCCGGCTGAGATATTTTCTGTTTCCAATATTTGGTCAGGCATGGTCTGACTACATGAATTCCCTCCCTGAAGAAGTCAAGCCGTGCCTGACCAAAAAGTGGAAACAGGACAGAACTCGACAGTTATTTTATTATAAATGGGCTTCAAGCACGGCGATTTCGACTTTTGAGGGGAGGGATGAAGAAGTAAGGAAAAGCTATAACTAGGTTTAAGTGATTTCTCCAGTACACATTCAGAAAGTAAGACACTTGACACAAGTTTCTGTCAGTCAGTCATGAGCTGCATACGAAGTTGGTGTTCTTCTCAGAGTGCATCCGACAGGAGTCTGGACTCTAGTTGTCAACAGACCTCGGCCACTTTCTTTTGATTAATATTTCTGCTATTACAATTTTGTTCTCGCTCACTATTTCAAAAAACGCACCATAATAGGAAAGAGTCGACCGTGTATACAGCAGCATGAGGTGGAGTCTGCCTTCAATTGTTTTTTTTCAGGTTTGTTTTTGTTTAGTAAGTTGGCAGGAAGGCAGCTCTCCAAATAACGTATTTTTACGCCTACGGAAAGAACATCGGGAAGTTGGACACCGGAACGACTTCATTTGTTATGTTAAGTCACCTTAAGCCGGGCGATACTGATTTTGCATGAACTCTACCGTCTGCAAGACTCTTGTCAGCCGGCGGGTTTGGTCACTTAGTTACGTCAACGAATATGCCATTCCCACTATCTAAATAAACAACTGCGCGATAGAATAACTAGCATGGTAAAATTCAATTAAGCAGTGAACGTAATAGTTTAAAATACTTGTGGTTAACTAAAACAGTGCAACTGACCCCTTGAAGCAAACAATTGGAAAGAGTTTGCAAAAGCTGGGTGAAGTTTGGCGAAACAGATTATAGGAGCTGTTGCAGTTAATTTGATGTCCTCAAAATTCCTGCATGTCCTTCCTTGTCTAATTTCTCCGTCTGCCCAGCGTGTATACAACGCTGATTTGTCTTTCACTTACTTAATCAGATGACGTCATCGCCCATTGCAAAATTGCGCTGAATCATGTTTGTCTTGCGAGTCTAAATCAATTCGTTAGCTTAACTCTTTTGGTTGTAGCGATGTTTGAACACTTGATTATGAGTTCACTCTCTCGTGACCTCTTTAATAAAAGTCATGAGATAAATACGTTATTGCAAGGCTGAGTGGGCGGTGGGCGGTTTTAATTGTTTGTCACGCGTGACGCGCGTGGGTTCGGAATGCGCTGTATGACGTCACCGGAATTACGTGAAAACGGGGCCCGCCATTGAGAAAATCGTTTGTAAATCCTTACATCATTTTCACGCTGTTAACATTTTATCTCCTATCTTAAATGTCAAAAGTGTTAATTGTAAAAACCTTGCGCAATATTTTAAACTAGAAAATGGAGGATATCTACGCAAAGTACTGGCTTGTATTTGCATCGGTGCATCGGTGCATCTGTAAGGCTGAGATTTTTAACTTCGCCGAACTGAATGCTTTACGATTAAAGAGGACCGACCCAAGCCTTGGATACGCTTCGGGCTAAGAGCTTGACGGGCTTATCAGTGTCAGTCTCCAATTGATTTTTCTCGGTTAAGCGATAAATCAAAACAGCTGGGGCAGTCCCCTAAAATGTGAGTCACCAAGCCGACTAGTACATGATAAACTACCTATAGTATTGCAATTCCTTTTGTTTCGCTTGTGGCTTGAATTTTTTGCATTAAAATAAAGCAACTATAAATAAATAAATGTGATATTTTTTTCTCTGGGGTCATGGTAAATTTGGAGCTAAATTGTATTGATCTCAGACCGAATAATAGATTGTCCTTTTTTGGTCTTATACTCATGCTGAGGTTGCAATTCATGAAATAGCGTGTCCAACTACATGCTTATACGGTTTATTTTTCGGCTGTTAATTTTCAGTTGATTCACATCAACTTCTTGGAATCGCAATGTATCATTGGAGAGTTTCATTTTCGCAACCTTTTAGGGCGGAACAGAGTTCCTGTGTAAACAAAAAACATTTGGCGTCCAAAAAGTGTCTAAAACGATTGCCGGAAAACAAAGGGATCTTTGAAAGTGCTGACTGGGGACCTACGTTATTTCCCGGTCGGGCTATGAGCATTTATAAGGAGAAACTGGAAAACATCGCTGAGTGATTTCCTAAAATAATCCGCCACCCCCGCATCTGCCCTGACATAATCCGCGCAGGGTACTTAAATAACGATGATGACGAATTAAGTCAGACAAATATCCCATGCATGAACTGAGAGAGCGTCAGTTTCATATCGACAAACACCGCAATCAAAACTAATTATTCAAATGGCTTCACACAAACAGGAAACCAGCCTTTCTTTTTCGATTGAAAACATTCTAAGAGATGACTTTCCAAAACAACGAAAATCAAGATCAAGCACTACGAGTTTGCCAACAGCCGTCAATCCCAGGTCAGGACGCAGTTGGCCAAGCGCTCCTCTGCTTCGATGCTATGCCGTCCGTTATAGCCCAGTTTTTCTGCGATTTCTGCCGAATATGCAGAGAATGGGTACAAGGCTTCATCAAGTGAACAAAGTAAAAGAGCTGATTTTATCACAACAGCCACAAAGGCAAGAAGAAGATCGTTTGAGCTGTGATGAGGAAAAAGACGAAGAAACAAAGCATGAACATGCTGGTAAGTAAGGTTGGTCAGTCTCTTTGCATAAATCCATGTTTTGCAAGCACAAGCTCACTTGCACACATAAGGAGATGGAAGGCAAAGTTGATCCTCTTACTGCGTTTTAGTGAACTTGGATATCCTATAAAATAAAGTCCGACAAACGATTGCCGGGTTGAAAGCAAGACTGCCTAACAAACCACCATAATTTAAAACTCGGCAGAAAAAAATAAGTCCAATAGAAAATATAAAATAAAAATATTGTCAAACATTGTCAAAAGATGTGCACTAAAATATACGTTTAGTAAATGAAGTGATGAGGCGATGGCAACATGTGACGAGGCTGGGTTTGAGGTGTGACTACAGCGCTGTCTAAATTTCATGGTTGAAAGGTTAAAATATACTGTTTAATCAGCTAAAATGTGTTCTCGTTCAAATCTGCCTCAACACGGAAAATTAATAAAAACGTATTTATATCCTTGTGACAAGCACAGAAAACTCTCAATTTGTGTTGTGAATCACATGAAATTGGAAAAGATCAAAAATCAGTAGCAGTTCAACTCCAGATTTGAAAAATGAAGTTATGTGCACCCTAACCTTCTGTGAAAACCAGCGACAAGTGTATCGTTTTTTATCGGAGTACATGTCCAATTTGATTTGGCAAATGTTAAGCCTTCCCGCGTTCCTCATTCTATATACGTCACTCAATTAATACTAACCATACCAAAATTGTTGTCGACGCCTAAAATAGAGCATCGTATTACCGCTGTCAGCACTGATCAAGAAATTGGTGGAATATTTACAGTTGAAGATGCCTGAGCAAAATATCTTCCTCAGTCCAAAAAGTTTAAAGGCCACCCAAAGTGAGTTTTACAAAATAAGTGCAAGATAAATATTGATGTGGTCTTCGTTAGAAAGTAGACAAAGTCGTGAAACGTGTGCCGGAGATTGCTTAGTCTACACCGTATGAATTGTTGCAGGTCAGTTCCAAGAGTCACGAAATTCTGGGACATTTGAAGACTTTCGTTGCAAACCAAGTATATTGCTTTATGCCTCAAATTCCAAGAGCCATTGTACTGTACTTTTCGGATTCTATCGTAGTTACACTCAGGACAAAAATGTTTTCGAGCTTGATGAATAGCCAACGAATCATGACATTGCCGCCTCTCACAAGCCATTTTCGAACTTTCTCCGCTCTCCATGTTCCTCGAAAATATTTAAATCAGGCTTGCTTTTTAAACTCCCACTCAATTCGTAAAGGTGGTTGATATGGATTCTGGCAGTAGCTTTTGAGATCGCGGCAAAATCTGTAAATTAGTGGTTCAATGAAACATTACTTTCCCATTAACCTCTCCATTGTGCTAGTGAAAGATGTGGGTGGTGGAAATATGTGTTAATGAGAGGGCATTTCTCAACAACCGCTTTTGAATTCACATATTATTACACAGTGCTGTTCGAGCGAGTTTGTAAAAGAAGTCAAATAGACCTGAAAGCCTACACACTGACCTAAAGCGTTTTGAGAATAGGTACTTTCTTTCGAATGATTATTACTCTGAAAACTGATTTCTACCAAGGGACTTATGCTTTTGTCGGTGAGCTGTACGTAACAGTCTACTCTGTGAATTCAAAGACCAATCGAATCCAAAAGATTGGACAGTTTTCTCACACATGAAATTGTCGTTAGGCCCTTGCTTTTCAATAAAGCAACCACTTATTGGTGTGCGCGGACGGTTCTTTAGGGGTGTGGAAAGCAAACGATTTTTCATGGATATGTGAATTTATGAAACATCGTTGAAGAACTACCGGCTAAAATGTGATTATTTTCGTCTACAAATGGATCAGCTATGCCTTTCACACTAATGGCCGTATTTATCTTGGAAGATGAAGTATTCTTCTGAGACGCAATTTATTCCTTTGAGGCGCTTGCATTATTCATCAACATAACGACCGGATATAAGCACCAGACGAAGTATTCGTCCAAGACGAATTAAAGTATGCGTCCGTTTCAGTAAGCGTCGTGTAGACGATAAAACAAACATTGAGCGTCCGCGATATTTTTCCGTATAATACGTCTCAGACGAACCATGCATCTTCCAAAATAAATACGGCGGTTATCTCATTGTTAAAAGTTCCACCAAGGCCATCATCATCCCGCACACAACTGGAAATATGTCATTTGTAGTTTGTGGAGAGAATAAATGACCAATAGATAGCATTGTAAAATTTGTCCTATTTCCGCTAGTTTCAAGAGTATCAAGTATGATGTTGTCATGTTCTCAATCGTACAATTTCTAAATTATTTTGCCTTATGAAATACACTCAAGTATTCGAAATACTGCAAAGTTCTGCAAAGTATGCAAATCTTTGGGTTTTTTTCTGTGATGATGTGTTTCCCTAGCCTGCGTACCAGGCGTAATTGGGGAAGGGGGGAGGGGGGCGAGGGAAGCGACAAAAAATGAGGGGGGACTCATTTTTTTCTCGCTTTCTTCGCTCCCCCTCCCCTTTCCCGATTATGCCTGTCACGCGGGCTAGTGTTTCCCCTACGAATGTGTTTGGGGTTTTACCTCTCAGCAAAAACGTCGACAGAATCATGAAAATTAGTTCTGAACTGAGGGAAGATGAATTATTCATTACCTTATGGACAGTTGTTTTGAACGGTAGACAGAGGACTTCTCTCTACCGAAGGACAAATGCAAGAATGAAATACCTAGCATTGCAGGCACGTCCTGCCAATACTATACTTACAGCCTTTTGTGGCTGTCTCGGTTTACGGCCGGCTACCCGTTCCTTCTGATGCACACTCACTGAACTGAGATAATCAACAAGCTAAGCACTGTTGTACGTAAAAAGTTCTTACTGTATGAGACGGCTGCTGGTGGGTCGGTTAACGTACCCGTGTGGTGACCCTGTGTTATGTATAAGCGCATTATCGTTAATCAGCAGTTTTGTTAAGTGAAAAAGTTGTAATCACTCAACACGTCACTCCCTATTTTAATTAATTAGATTCCATGGTTTAAACTATCGCCCCTCTGACTCACACCACATCACTAGTCTGTTCTCGTCGATCATCACGCGCTGAGTTCATGAAATTGATCATGAGAATCTGTTAGTATTTTGCGCCCTCGTGTCACCGCCCTCAATCAAAATGCTTTGCGTTCTATCTTACGTCACCTTAAGACCTACACGGACGTGTTATCAGCGTGAATGTTAGGTACGGCCTCATCATCAAAAAAGCGTATTTTGTAGTTTTTGACTTCTCTTATTGTGATATATGATGGAGTTTCCTGCTCATTTCTATTTAGGGCGACGGCTAGCACCCGAGAGCATTGTTCGGCCAATACCTTACCTGGTTTTCAATAATTCTGTGTCTTTTTACACCTTTTAAAATAACTTCTAATGGTACATTATACCTCATGCATATTTTTTTTCTGAAAATTAAGTTAGTAATCAAGTACTGAAACATATAAATTTTCTGTCCCTCAGATGACATCGAGGAACGTGATACATATAAAGACTCGGAAATGTGCTTGAAAGAAAAAACGTCGCCCCTACGAAAGCGGCGAAATCGCAGCCATTTCACCCAGTATCAACTGCAATATCTCGAGAAGATCTTTTCCCGGCAACAATATCTGACACGTGACGAACGCACTATATTGGCAAGGGGTCTGGAAATGACTGAACTTCAGATTAGAAACTGGTTTCAAAACAGAAGATACCACAAAAAACATCGCGCTAACGAGGACGCAAAACAGAAGGAACCGGATTCTTCAAGAAGTGGGGCGAGTAACACAGTGTAATTTGGGTTAGTGCAACAAAGCCAGAAGAAAAAAAGAACCGCTGCTAGACTCATTCGTTCGAAGCAATAATAAAAAAAAAGAGCAACTCAACGCCGAATCAGTAAGACGTGACATAATGCTCATGGAATGAGCGAGAAGTATTACAGGAAAGCCACGACTAACGTCTCGGTGATTAGCCAAGTAAAAGGAGATTAACTGTTCACTCCTCAGAGCAAAGAAGTGGTCATCGTCTTCGACTACATCTAACGAAGTTTTGTGTGAAGTAAAACATGAGCGAGGGGCAGACGATTTGGGTCGCGCTTTCAAGTGAAACTCTTAAGAAAGGTGTACTACGGACATTATTTATATAACGCTGTTCAGTTTATTTATGGTGGGGGGCCATGTGATCATCACCGAAAGGAGCTCTGAGATCGCGCAAATACAGGATATTACACGCACATCATACGTTTTTAAAAACTACAGTTTCATGTAGCTCGTAATAGTTCGTATATCGAGCGCAAAACAAATGAGTCCACATATTGGGGGCTAAATATTATTTTGTATAGTTCAATTTGAAATCATTATACGATAGTTTTGAAATAAAAACAAATTAGTGTGTAAATAATTCCCGCGGTTTTGTTGTTGTTGTTGTTTTTTTTTGCGAAAGAGTAAGTGGGACATTGCCTCCGTTATTAGGAGGGGCTGGACTGAAAGTTGGCGTGCTCCAGCGGTCCTCAAAAATACCCTACAGAGTCTGATATGAGATTACGGGTTGTCTTTGTAAGATTCGGTTTATAGAGGGATTTTCGTGTAGTTATACTGAGTTAAGTAATCGGTTTCTAAGCAAAAATGCAACCCCTTGAGCAGAAAAGAGCAATTTAACATGCTAGTATTATTGGTGACTTGATGATTGACCACGGAGTCTTGTAAAACACTGGTAAGCCTTATAACATTCTGCCGTAGTATTTGCTTCGTCCAGCGTATTTGCTTTAATGCTCTATCCCGGAAAACTCATTAGTACTTCTAAAAGTACTCAGTGTTTGAGCACGGTCTACTAACTGTGGTTTGAGAGATCTATTTTTCGCAGCATACTAAACAATCTAAAAGAATTGCAAAAATTCGAAACACTAAAAAATACTTGCCTTAAGTGATTTGAAATAGTCATTACTGCATTCCGCTACAGTTCACTTCAGGATATTTTATTTGTGGTCAATCGAAACGATTTTCTAGTTCAAAAACCCCAATGACTTTATATGCCTCATTCAGAGTCGCACGGAGTGTTGAATACTGATGGGCGGTAACGACTCGAATTTAATGTTGTGAGTCTACATTGTACGTAAGTACTTTTTACTGTAGATGCAAAGGTTTAGCTGCCCACAAGGCATCAACATTTTTGCAGGTCCAAAGGGAATTTTGTTTCGACACCACACCCTGTGATCATTAAATAGCAACAAACGACGAAAAATAAATCGCAACAACCAGAGTCACTCGAACTATTTAGGACTCGACAAATGCAGATTGAACTCTACAGCTAATTGATGTTTGGGGGAATGCCAAAATAGAAGAGAAAGCTGGTTCACAGCAGTTTACAGTAAGCAGTAGGACATGTCTAACAAGAGAAACCCGGATAAGTGACCTTTGTCACCGCGATTAACTCGCCAGTGTCTATCTCTTTGGGTGAAAGGTTTTGGGCCTGCAGTGATGATCCTCTTGTCACTAACTAAGAATTTTTAAACAAAATCCATTCGACTTAAGAATGTTTTTCATCTATTCCACTGCGTCCATGTCATGTTCAGGGATATCAATTTGAAGTCAGCGGAAAGCCAAGAGTCTAAAAACTCTGAGAATCCAAGTTAGATCGTTTATTCTGACCTAAATGTGTGGAAAAACTCGAAAGGAATCCTATAATCAGAAAGCTTGAAATCCTTTTTGATATGTTAAGTGTGATGCTAAGGCTAGTTATCCCGTGATTAGCCAAGTGGCAAAGATGAAAGCAATGAGAGCCGATCCTCGATTGACTTAGCCGGGTTTCGCTTAAGGATGCAAGAGATCACTTCAGGATCTGATTATTCAGCTATTTTCGTCTCCATGACCGTGCGCTTTTCACTCCAATTTACCCTGAACTTTCATCCCAAGAAACCGCTTTGTTGATATTCACCGTAGCCAACTAAGTTTCACCATCCAGTCAAAGGGTCTTTGGATTGTATTCCCATCCACTCCTTAACGTTATTTTCCATATAATTAGGCAAAAAAACAGCCCACTAAGAAATTCAACTGATCGCTGCCTTTTTCAACCCTATGAGGCTATGGCTGCAATCATCGTGGAGCCGGCTTTATCCTATTGCTTGGCTTATCAGTTTTCCTTGTTTTCTGATTGATCTAAGACGGTCTGGTCCGTAATTTGCTGCATAGTGTAATAAAAAACTAAGTGGAAAACTGAATCAAAATGTCGTTGAGATTAATCGTGGTCTGCGTGAGTAAGTCGACTTCATCTCTTATCGTAGTTCTTGTGGTATGCTACTTTGTTCTTTTGATCGTGAAGGATACAATTGACTGGGCCGGCCTTATTTGCTTGATATTACATAATTCAATTGAAAGCTCTTCGAGTTTAGTTCTTGCTGTTAATGTTGGATTGAATGGTTTGCATGTTTTGCACTGTTTGTTGGCGCCTTTCATAAGTACCTCAATCATTTACAAAACAGGGGAGAATTCATACCAGATCACTGTGGTCTTTGCTGAGAAAGCATTTACACTGCACTGATGATATAGGTGACTCATAAATCACGTTATATCAAAGGGTTCAATTTCCTTTGGACATTTCCTTTTCCTTGTACTGTATTTGGTATCTTTTTATCAATAATCACGCGAATTCAATAGGGAATATTTTGTCTACTGTGCATGAGGCCCACGGTGAAACTAGTTCTTAATTGTTCTGAACTGTAGTCCGTGTATAACTTCCTACAGAGCGGTATTAGTCAGGCGAGCTACTGAGTTTTGTCATCAGTAGTTTCTTGACAATAAAGGGCCAAATTGTGACCGTCCGGACGAATGCATTCAATTTGTTAACGTATTTTTGGTTGATGCGGTTTTTCTTTTATCGTGAGGAGTGCCCTAACTCCCTACGAGCTTCTATGCGGGCGCATGCGGCCAACTTTGGTGATCGATCAATGATTTATGCGAGATCGCTTAATTTTCATTGTCAAGAGTTGCTTGTTCTTGTGTGCCAGTTATAGCCTGTTACTTGACCTCATCTATGCTGGTAGACTCAAATTTAAGCTTTTATGAATTCGTCCATGTTTTGAAGCAGCAAAAGAAGAGGTAAAAACGCTGTTATATTTAAAACAAATGTAAATCCAAAATTCTAATACAGTAGTTACTGTCCTGATAGAAACTGCGTCTTATATGTTTTGATTTTCTCATCAAGTTATATATTACAAACGTTGCTTTCTACTTTCCCCTGAAAGTGGCACATTTTACAGGGATGTCTTTCTTTAATTTCCTAAGATCCAAGGAAAAGGCGCTCTTTAGGGGACATCTGTTTTATTACTACAATTCAATGTAATAATACGATCATTATTGTGGTATGTCAGATCCTATGCAACCACTGAAGTCGCGTCAGAACATGTAATCTTCTTTTGCTTTCCTTAAAACGCTTGTAATGATGATTTGCCTGTTGGCACCCCGTGACCTCCATAGGGTCTGGTCAAGTGTTGTTCGCAGGCTCGGCGCGAACGAGTTTTCCCGGTAGATGGGGCATGATGTGGATCATGTTTTTCAGCGGTGTTTTTTATGAGCAATTACTAGCGTTATAAGATAAGCAATCCCTATGCCGATAGAGGCCGCCGAGAAAAAGTAAGACATTGCGGATACTGCAATTAAACAAACCAAGATATATCTTTGCATAGATCTAACGCACATCAGCATTTTAATATAGTTCAAAACCATCTTACTCACGATCAAGAGTAATAAATTTTTCATTTGTTTCCAAATCAAGTCGTTTGTCTACATTTTGTAGCAAAAGGTGCTAAGTAGGATGCGACGTGGTCGAGTGGTCAGGGTGCTGGATAAGCATAACGATGTTCCGGGTTCGAATCCCGCTCAGGCTGCTTCTTTCCAGTTGAGTTTCTTAACCTTACTCTGTTCAGTTTAATTGTTGCTTTGTATACACGGCCGCACAAGCTTGAAGCTATTAAATATCACTGTGTATAAATAAAGGTTCCTTACCTTTACATTTGTTAATTAGTAGCTGCTGTTCTAACTGGTAAAAGAAACTTGAAAAGAATCGTTCTCACCTTAGATGAGTATCTTATCCTTGGGAGAAAATGAACACAAAACCGTACGCCTTTCGAAGCATTCAAATAACTCATTGACCTAAGCGAGATGCCATTTTGGCTTTCGTTGTAATCGGTTTGCACTGAGTACATTTGACTTGTTTTATGTAAACAAGAGAAACATAGCATTACTCCTTTTTTGTGTGTTTTTCTCCCATCTCACTTAATAGTCTAATGGCTTTGGAACAACTGAAAGGAGTTTTCACGGCGTGTCAAGTATTAAAATGTACGGTCCTGAGACTACTCAATTGTCCATCATCCGACAAAAGCCAAAACTAAAAGTAGAACTAGAATATCTCAGCTGAGAGTGGAATGCCCTTGTATTACCTGACGACTGTTTATTTTTATCCGGAATTTTCCGGCCATAAGCGAGTAAACCAACCTAGTATTTTATTTCCATTCCACCAACTTACATTTTTCATGTATGTATTTCGATTAAATGATTAACGTTGGCTAAGACATGTTGAAATGTGTTAATCGCGACACTAGACGATACGAAAGTAATATTTTTCGTTTAATCTGCATTTTAGCAATTCCAGAATTCGCTAAGCCCAGATTTTCATAATCAAGAGAGGATAAAGTTCCCGTTAAATGGTGAAATCATTTTCAGATGTTAGTAGACAACCGTTAATAGCATTAGTTAATGGTAGTTTTAAATTGTTGCCCGGCAGATCGGCTAAAATTAGTGAACGTGTTATAGTAAACATTCCTGGCTACTCGCTGTGTTTCCGAACTCCTAACATATCAGAATATTAATTTATCGTCTGCCTAACAGGGAGGCACCTCTATAAAATGCAAACTACACAAGGCTTAACATAAATTGAATTTTTGCCGCGAGTCAAAGTCAAAGTTTCCAAACTTCAGTTTTGTTTGAAAAAAAAACCGGTTTTTTTATATATTTTTGTTTCGTAGTTTTGGAAAGCGCAAAAGTTTGCCTCACAACAAAACAACTTAACGAAAACGCAACAATATGAGTTAATCACCCTTGTTAACTCATGGTAAAGTTTCCGCGATTTGAATTTTTGTTCTTGATTGGGACTTTCTTTCCATTTTTACTTTAGAAAGAGGTTTAATGGTACTCCATATTTCCGTCTCTGTTTAGTAATGGTAATTGCAAACCATACTCATTGGTTTCGGTAACTGACTGCATGAGGACAAACAATATATCAAAGTTCCCAAAATAGCCGGCGTGGTCGATCGAATGCCGGCTCACGTTCGGTTCATTGACTATACAAAGGGGGCGGTTACCCTAAATACTTACGACTATAAAACTTGTGTATTTAACTTGCTTCCTTTCACTATCACCAGGAGCTGAATATTGTAAGGTCACCTGCACTGTCGACCCCTTAATGGATTTTCACGGACAGAAAGCTGATCTGTCTTTTTCCATCGAAAATATCTTACGAAACGATTTTTCTCAAACACGACCAGAAGCAAGCGTTGCGAGCGTACAATGGTGTGAATCAAGTTTTGAGCCCTGGACGTCAACCCCTCCTGTGTTGAGATGTTATTCCGTTGCTTACAGCCCTTATGTTATCATGAAGTACGTACCGGCGTCCTTGCCCAGGACAACAACCAGGTTACAACGATCACACGGCACCAAACAGCAGCTTTCACCAAATGACGTCAAAAATGTCAACATGGAACTCTCGAACTGCAAACACGAAACAATTCAGGAAGACAATGGTGAGATTTAAAACTATTGTGCTACTTAATTTAAAAATAGAAATAATTGAATTTATAAGGCTAGCCCTGTCATTTTTATGGCGTACAGTTCAACTCTGACTTTAAAGTCAAATTTTGTATGTTTAATTTAGTGACAAAGTTACTACCATTCAGGTAAAATGTCTGAAAAGTAAATTACCCTCGTAACTGATATAAAGTGAGTGAATTTTGACGTTTAATATAAGTCAATATATGCAGTTAGCTTAGCTTGTAGCTTGATTATTTTACAACCGCTAGCTAAATGTGACTGTGCAGGTTTTTTTAAATCGTGCTGCTTGCTTGTTAGTGCCACATTAAAAAAAAACTCAAAGTTTTCTCTTCGCCGAGAGTTTCGTTTTCTTGATTTTCGCTAAGGTCACAGCGAGAAAATTACACTTTTTCATTTCTTATACAAGTGAGTTTCGAACTGAGTAAATAGCGAAAGTCGAACGTTTGCGTCAACAATACGGCCAATTGCTTTCTCTCGTAAGCACTCCTTTAGGCTAATATCAGGGATCCGTGGAACCCGATTGTTTAACAAAGCTTGCCAGTTGAAAAACTGAAGGAGTGGTAATTCCATAGACCATCTTCCTTTAAAGTTTTCAATCGTAGTTTCAAAAGACTTCCGTCGTACATGTAAACAACATTTAGTGTCGTGCTCTTTCCTCTTCAGTCTTTCCTTTCCAAATATAAGTGAAACAAAAGAAAAAAAAGAAAGAAAGAAAGAAAAGAAAAAAAAAACAGTCAACTCTATCTCTAAAATCCGAGTCTTTCACTCAAACAATTGAACATCAACTCATCGTAACAATTGTTTTAACGTGTTCTGACCTTTGTCCTGTTTACTGTGCAATATTCACCATCAGTTTTGTGGCATACTTTTTTTCCGTGCTCGAGTTGTTTTTAAAACTAGGTGTGACAGGTTTAACAACGGTGGCGACACTCGATGTCGGCCTTTCAATATCTTAAAACCTACCGTGACTCGCTAAACAATAAACCAGTATTCATTTGCTTTGTCGGTTAATATTAACCTCGCCCATCATTTGTTCTTTGTTGGCTGAAGTCTGTCCGGAATCACAAGCACTTGCTTATTGGTTTCCCCCAAATTCCACGTCAATGAATTAAAGGTTATTAAGGCCTTAAGCTTATAACTACATTTGCAGCTATTGTTTTAGGATGGGTGTGTGTCTGACGTTTTCCGCACTTGGCGGCGTAATTAAAGCGTGTCCGTTTGTTCATTATGTATATCCGCTTGGTTCAAAAAGAGGTTTTGAGTGTTTGTTTGGTAAAATAGAGACTTTTGAGAATGCAATCAGCTGTTTTAGCTTATCTGTGCATTAAATAGTTAATAACGTGCTATTCAACTCGTGTAAGTAATCCTGAAACCGTGTTAATGGCGTTAAGTATCGACCTTAGACTATATGCGGATTATGTTGCCATAAAATGTATGTCATCTGTATTTTGGAGGTAAAACCGCAACCCAGATCATAAAAAAGGAGAATAATGTTCTGAATATTGAACACTTCCGGGCTATGGTGTTATTCATTTCACATTATCCCAAAGATAGTCATTGTCTAAAATTAACTTAACACCAGACAACAAAATATGCGGATCAAAAACGGTGCTTCTTTCTAGCCTTCGTCGTCGCTGGATAAAAGCAAATAATTTTTCTGCTAGCCAGCCATTTTTCACTGCTTTGATATCTGTGCGGACATGTTGCCATCGTCTAACTGTAGAATTGCAATTACTGAGTTCATGATTTCCATTTTTGCGTGTACGCATTACGAGTGCATCGAGTGAACTCTCTGAACTCATTGAAGTTTGTATGTTACTAACTGCTATCCATGATAAAGAATTCAAGCTCGACTTTGCGGATATCACGTTCTGCTCTCGCTAATAAAACTAAGAGCTTCGTATTGACTCTGCTTCAGCAGGACGTCACGACTACAAACGCACTCCATTAGGGGTTTTCCTCTTTTTAGAACATCTTTTTGAGCACGAAATGAAACACTTCCAATTCTCCCCGGAAAAGCAATGCATGAATATCATCGGCTGTTATATTTTACAAGAAATTTAAACACAGAAGATGTGTGTGCCGTAAACCACAACTCAAATGGACAACGCAATAGCTAAAGCCATTTTAAACCATAGATCCAGGGTATACTTCAGAATATAGAATCCTTTGCCAATCAGTGAATGGTCGACGATTTCCTTATACTTAATCTGAAATGAATTTAAGCCACTTCAGTTTAAACTTGTCACAGTAGAACTAAAATATTGAAGTGATGAAATTGTCAGTAATGACGTAGGCATACTCGGAAAAAAACCCAAGTCCTTCTAAAAGGAGTCGAACCTATGACAGTACGATGACTATTTGGGATCCACCACTGAGCTACAGGATACTCGTGGCAGCTAGGCCATTCAACTAGCTTCTACTGACAAACGTCCTGCGTGCTGCTAGAACTGAAATGTCAAAATGCTGGCATTCTTGAAATGCGGTAACAGAGAAAGATAATAAATTTTTAGCCCGGTGATTACATAAAATATGGTGTTGCCTACACCCCCCCCCCCCC
>BLFK01000901.1:2142973-2189620 GCA_014634185.1 Astreopora myriophthalma
CCACCACCCCTGTGTTTTATTTCATTGACAAGAGAGTCAGATACTCAATACTTCCAAGACGTCAGAACATGTTAGTCATTGAGAAAGTCAACACACTTTTACAGCTATCTGAGTTCGAGTTTAAAAAAATTACTTGCATTTGTATACTTTCTGTTTATTTCATTAGATGATACTAGCGACGGAAAACACATTCAAGAATCAAAAACGGTTAAGCGCTTCAGTGAAAATGGGCAAAAAAAGAAAAGAAGAAATCGCAGCCATTTCACCCAGCGTCAACTCCAATATCTCGAGAAGATATTTTCCCGTCAACAGTACCTAACACGCGACGAGCGCACGCTATTGGCGAGGGGCCTAGAAATGACTGAACTTCAGATCAGGAACTGGTTCCAAAACCGGAGATACCAGAGGCGACACCGCGCAAGTGAAGACCTCAAGATGGACAAAGCGGGCACGGAATTAGAGTCATGAATGACACCAAAGAAAAAAAGATCACGAAACAAACTGAACATTGCTTGTGACATAAATAGTAAAAGGAATGGAAAGTGAATTCTCAATATCTGTAATGATATAATATATTTATTCCATCGATGAAAACTGACTGTTAAGACTTGTATATACATTGTATATAAATTAAAATCGTATGCAGAATCCACCTCCTTTCAAATATCTTTAAATATTGTGTTATTTCAAAGTAATCAGTTTAGGAGAAAATTTACTAATAAGCTTGTAAAATTCTGTTTTATATTGGTGGCGTTGAAACAATAAAGATTTATTAACGCAAAATGAGTACAAATTGTTTATTATTGTCGCGAGGTACAATTTAAAAGTGTGAAGCTTGGAGATTTTGGCCTCACGTGCTACGCGAACAATCCCCGAAGTTGGGCTGGCGTTTCTGGCTACAAAAGCTCTGCTTTGCACTTTAAACAACATTTTCATCCCTCCACAAACAAATGAATTTGTTTGGCCAGCTTGCAGTTTGGTATCGCGGCCGGCATGGAATACCCAAACAAAGGCGTCATAGACGAGCCTGTTCGAATTCGTAAGAATAGAAAGTCAACTACGCAAAACAAGTGTGACCCATCACGGATATCATGGATCATTGTTTAAATCTGATGATTTAAGCCTATTCTGACTGAACCATGTCCATACGGTTTAATGGTCATGACAGCACGGTACGTGTGAAAGGTGAATCTTAAAAAACTTAACATCCTTTTCTATTGTATTCTCATCCAACACCACTCCTTGCCTTAAACGGATTTCCACTTCTACGTACTTCCCGAAAGACTTGACCTGGCGCCGTCCCTAGGTTATGCTGAGTGACGGATGATGGTTTCTCTTTAGATAGGGAGTGATGCTGAAGAGACCACTCTCAAGACGAACAGGACAGAGAGAGAGAGAGAGAGAGAGAGAGAGAGAGAGAGAGAGAGAGAGAGAGAGAGAGCCAAAATTCAACTCAACAGTTGATTTAGGTAACTCAATGTTCGCTATTAGACTCTACCGTAACGACAAGCAGTTACAGTTCATATCAAAACAAATACATTGCAAAAAGGTGACAGCAAGCCTAGAAATTCCAAGAAAACGCGAAATTGTTAACACTAAAAATTGTTAGCTAGTGATTGTCGCGCACAACAGCAAGGCCTCAAAGGTATGGCTCTTTGGCTCGGGAGTCAAATCAAACTGAAACTTATGCTCATTGCCCCTCAATTTTAAAACCCTTATTGTGGTAACTGTAGGTGCAAGTAATGATGATAACACAAGCAGCGCGTCACACAGTGCACCGCAGCTGGATAACCAAAAACCAAAAACTAAAAGCCTTTTAAAGTATAATTAAAGTAATATCAGCGGTCAGCGGTCAGCGTTGAAGATGGCCGCGTATTTTTAAGCTCTGCTTTCATCTATATATCGTACTCCTTTTTATACATATTTTTTGTTTCTAACTAGTATATAGCGCGTCGAAGAGTTATTCAGGGAACTATTAGTTATGCTATATCGTATCGTGTTCTCATTCTATTTTCATGCACTTTTTTCTTCTATTTTGTAATTTTCTTCCTTTTTATATGACCTTGTATTTAGTTTATCAGCAACTTCTTTATGTAGTTTGGAATGGATAAAATAAGAAAATACAAAATATCTGTAAATATCTATATGCACTAGTCAACAAGGACTGGTGATCATTTTAACAGTAGTGGTTGTCTTGAAAACTTAGTCAAGCAAACACACTTGTCTGAAATTCTTTTGACGTTGGCCGAAATGTAATAACAATAATCTGGTACTTGAGTATCAACTTAATTTCACAAGGACGAAAAAAATCCTTTGCATTGAGCCTTTTCATTTCATTTAAGTGGTATAAACAGACCACCCGCTGTAAGTTCTGTGATCACATATCTCAACCGGAAACGCCAGTAATTTTAAAGCACATATCAACATATCCTTAACTTGTAGTGTTTTTCACACGCATCAAGAATCAGTTCAGTCATTAATAACTTTTAGCCCGTATGATAACCGAGTCTTTGCTTTAGTCTCTCTATTATGCTTCGAAAAGTTGCTTATTTGGAATCAGTCCCCTTCCAGGCCTCTCGTAGTTTGCGTGCAATGCTGTGGTCGCGTGTGGCTTATTGTTCGCGGGAAAATATCTTGGGATCCCGGATATTGGAGTTAACGCAAATTGACTGGGACAGCGCGGTTCAATCTTACTTACATAGGTAATAACTTGGGCTTCAAAGCCGCGAGTACTAAAAAAGATTTGTTAAGTGAAATATCTAGAAATAGAACTACTCTCAATCAATAATAAATCGAAATGTATAATTTTTCACAAAAGCATCGGCGTTGGCCATCGGCTTTTAACCAGTCTCTAAGGCTTTAGTGCGCTTTTTCAGCTCAAACAAAAAGCAACTGTCAAACCCAGATATTTTTCCTTTGATTAAATCACGTATCAGGGTATGGTTGTCTTTTAAGGCATACCTTATTCGTTCACTTTAAACCTCTAACAATAGTAACAACAGTAAAGCGTGACACTGGATGAAAAAGAGATGAAGTTCCTTTTAAATTGTCTGATATAAATTATAAAGCAGCAACGAAGTTTGGCTCACGAAATGCCTGGCAAAATATTGAGGTTGTGCATCATCACATTGTGTTACTATGTTAATTAATATGTTATAGGGCACCCAACTTGCAAAACAACCAGCGACGCATTTTTCTCGCCAAGTAGTGTTCTCAAGCTGAACTAAAATTCATGTACTGTCATTTTGGCCAAATATCTCAGAAACAACCAAACCTTCTGGTGTCATTTGAAGAACTGAATATTAGCTTTCCCCTCGGGGGCAGTCAAAATGTTTACTTTTCTTATTTGCTCGTCATAAAAAATTGATAAACCAGGGATAGATATTATTCAAGAAATTTATCTCAAACACTTCGACATGTTCATTACGCAAAAAGGTACATTTGAAGAACAAAGCTGTTAAAACTACCCTCTTTAACATTCAGAACCGTGTAAGGGCTCTGTTATTGTACTAATGTTAGGTCACTGTACACGATCTATGTATTTCTAAAATGATGAAAGTCGCTGCAGCAACTCCTCTGTAAGCAAGTGCTATTTTCTTTACTGGCTGGCGTTTATTTATAGTGGTAATTTTAATATTTCACTTAAATTAGGTTTTCACTCCATACCCATACTTGTTTGTTAGGAGTGTGTGCCCTACGACTGGTTCAAATGGCTTGTATTGCTGACATGTATCATCTAGAAATTGCTATAGAAACCAAGAAACTAAATGTTTGTTTTTCATATCAGAATGCTATGGTAGACTTACTACAAGCACTGAGATTCTTTACAAGTTAGGTTTCAATTTCGTATTTTAGGGGAATTAAATGTGCAAACCGGTTGCTTTCACAGTTTTATAACCGATTGGTCAACAGATTTATTTCAATATTAAAGGTAAATCTTGAAAAATATTCTAGGACACATACTGGGATCCCCTCTATGTTGTTTTTTTCATGATGAGATAAGTAGACTCGTACACTCTTCCGTTATTTCTCGGCCAATCAAGAGAAAGCCTGGGGAAACAAAATCCTGAAGAGCGACAATTCAAATCAATGAAAGCCACAGTAATTTCTAATGTGTTGTTTACCATGCCGTGCAAAGTGGGTCTACATTTTGAAAACTGTGGGTGAGATGTCTGACCTGCTGACGTCAGTTTTATGGCTACACATGCAACTGTGACAATTCAAAAGAAAGCTCAGTTGTGAGCAGTACTTTCCCTTGGTACCATTTGCCAGATTGATCAAATACAAAGGTGGGACCATTAAAACAAAACTCGAGAGGACTATCTGCTTCGAGATCGCATGTGGCCTCTTGAGAGTCGAAGGTTCTTTTAAAATTACATTTCTGTAACTTGAGACAATTTTTCCTCATCCTGCCCTGCAAGCAACCATGGGACGCGACAAGTTTCATATAACACAACCTCTGTCCACTTTTTTAGTAAAAACTGGCGTTGCAGTATTGTCAAGAAACTTAACCACTTGCCTACTTTTACTTTCGGCAGTTGTAGGTTGAATATCAAATGCAGTGCTGACAAGGCCATTGTGTTGCAAGGTACTACAAAGAACTGCAATATCAGTGACCATTCTGATGTGATAGTGCAGGCAGTAAATGGAATTGATAAATAACATTTCAGCTAGTTGGCTGACTGCCGGGCAGAATTTTTTCCCTCAGTCACAAGTTTCTCCATTACTGTAAATTTGTAAATTAAAAGGAGTACACAAAAGCTTTGAGTTCTGCTCCTCGAGTATGTCTATTCATGCAAGCTTACATGACAAAAAAAGAGAGCACCATTCCTGAAGTCTCCTTTTCGGTTTTGGGTGTGTTATTTTTTACCACGTCTTACCTCTAAGAGATAAACCTAAATTTTGGAAAAAGAAGAGTGCTTGAATACTCTGGATTTTTGCTGTTTATATTTGACCCCTCTAAATATATCAATTTCAAATTTGTGAAGGATTTCTTTGGTAGATACCAAGGAAGACAACAGACGCTTTAAACATTGTCACTACTAATGGGATGAGGATAATAATCTTTTAAATCAGAACTGATACCACTGCCGGAATGTTCTAGTGTTAATGACATATGAAGTTGTACTAATAAGATTGCAGGTTAATATGGCTAAGATCAGGTAGTTGACGTATAAAGAATGTTAACCCTTGGGGCAGCAAGGATTTTCTCCCTTTCGATATTTCGACTGTAAGCAACAAAGCGTGTTGTGACTGGAATTGCTTTACAGCACCATGAAAATATTCATGTCAAGTAAGACCAGTGAAAGGACAGAGCAAAAGGCGTTACGTTAGTGGGTGCGCATGCCAAGTCATTGCATTTGTCAAGATACCCGTCTCGAACTAGCTTCTTGTTCTAAGACTCCCAGCCAGCAAATAACAGGTTTATTTATTTTTTAATCAATTTTCTTTGCGAATGGAGTGACAGTCAAGTCGAGTCAATCTCTTTTGTCCTCTTTCCGGTTTTTTGCCTTTGCTGGCATCATCGAGGCTCCTGGTTTCGCTAAATTTCATTTTTAACATTGTTTCTTTAAGTGTTATCCTAGAAAGTAAATTGAGTACACTTAGCTTTTGGGAAGTCTTGGTTACTTAGATAACATAGACAAGGCTTCTTTGCTCAGCGTCGTCACCAATATCAGCGGTATTTTAAAGATATTTTCTCGCAAAAAGTGTCTTGCACGCGACCACGCTAACTCACACGCACGCAAAACTGCGAGAGGCCTGGAAATAACTGAACGTTTAAAAGGAAAATTGGCGAACACTGTTGAGTTAATACGAACGAAATTTAGTTCTCACACTGAGGAAAAAGGGTTTAGAAATGACAAACGGATTATTGACACATGTAGACAATGCTTGGAGTAAAGGATATATGGATATATGCTTGAGTATTACTGGCGTTTCCGCTCAAGATATGTGATCGCAACTTGTGCAATAGGCGGTCTGTTTATACCACTTAAACTAAGAAGGCTAACTGCAAAGAACTTTTTGTTATTATGAAATTAAGTTAATTTTCAAGTGCCAACTCATTCTTTTTTCTTTTGTGTCCTATCTATATAATTTGAGCATCTGCAGAGATGAAGCTGTCTTAAGATAACTGTATTCTTTTGCGTGTGAGAAGGTTGATATCCCATTAATTCTAATTGGGTTTTCATATTTCATCCAGCAAAGAATCATCAATATGAATAAGAAAAACAGAACTTACATGGCTCTTTAAGTTATCGCAGACAATTTGACACAAATTACATTACGCTATTACTTCTTTCATTCCTTAATCAATTTAAAACTTATTCGATATAACTTCTGTGGTTGTCGAGGTCCAATTACTTTTCCGCTGAGTTTTGTTCATTTGTCTCCAATGGCTTAATTTCTGATACTCTCTCATTAGCGGCAAGAGGTACTTGTAGTCTTTAAGAGATGCTTCTATTGTCCTTAGAGGGATTCGAATTGAGGAGGCTGTCTTCCCAAGCTGGAAATCAGGTTAAGCTGAGCTGCGTAGGCGTTGAGATGATACCACACGCGAGATTTGCTGCCACACCACAATGCTTGGCATTAGAATAACACACCGTCAATTGTTTCGTAATATTCGATTAGACGGGAACGGGAAATTTTTGGTGTAATAATGTTGAGCAGAGGCAGTCGTTGCTCTGTAAAAAGTACGCGTGCACTACTGTACACTCTTGGCACCTTGCAAGTTTTTGAACCTGAGTCAAGAGTCTGTGCGCATAATAGTGTTCCCCAGTGTACGTTGCACAGTACTACCTTTCCGACGCAACACTGTGACGCTCAAAATCCCTATTGCGAATCAAACTATGCTCAGGTTTACATACTGACGTATGGCCAGTTGACACGACCAGGAGTATGAGCTTTTGTGACACAATCGCGAGACAAACGATTAACTCAAACTATCATGACGAACCACGATGAGTAACACCTTTCATGATAAAGAAAATAGTTGTTTCGACAATTAACTTCAAGTAAAGTTTACCGGTGATAATCAGCTTTAAGACTATTTTCGCTGACAAACTTAATTCTACCGCGTGGCTCTTCTTTTGCATGACGAGTCTTGATGCAGTCTCAACAGCTATGGGGCTGGGTGGTTATAGCCCCACCAATAATTTATGGCATTTGGACGCTCCGGGTCATGGGCTCCTGAATTATGTTTTAAATGTAAGTTTTTGTGCAGAAAACTAACAGAATGGTGATAGCTATTTGACAAATTTTTCTTAGCCTGATAGAAATAAACGCGTTTCCGGTGATTTCAGAAGCTCTAAATTTCAAAATTTTCCTGGCAAGCATGCCCACGGCCCCTATCGCGCTTTCGGCGCTCGTTGACCTCTCGCTAGCCCACCGATCCAAAATAATCCGAGGTCCCTGAAAGATAATCATTTTCCTCTTGGAGGCCGGAATTGTTCCTAACATATTTTAAACCATTGTGTCGTTTGATGCATTAGATATTCACAATCAGATCCACAAATTTGCCTACTGATATCATGCTAAAAGGTCTTTAATAATTTAATGTGAACTCAACTGGGCCGGACCGATTGATGACCTTTTTCCTCAGTTTTATATTCGTTTTATTATATTCGTCAAGTCTTTATAGCATAGCCGTTGGGTCTTACCACATTACGTATATATATATATTGTTCACTTTACCATTAGTGAGTCTTCTGTAAGGAAATATGTATAATTCTTTTACATCAAATGATTTAAGTAACTTATGAAATATTTTTTAAATGATAAATTAATTGTCTCTTTGTTAACTTAAGGCTCTATTGCCTATTGTTGGTCAAAGATAACTTGACAATGTCTCCAGCGAGACAAATTGTATGGATGATTATTCTGCATGGTTGCTTTGATAAACGCCACCGTTCGTATCTCGTAAGTTCTTCCTTGCCTTCTTTTCAGCAAACCAGGGTGTTTCACGTGAATTAAGTGCGGGAAGTCCCCGTTGTCATTTTTCAAGGCAAATTGATTTGACTATGAGTTTTCAAGATTCACTTTTCTCGCTTACAGAGGAGTCAGGCTTTTCTTGCTTCTTGTTTTCGTTTGCCCGATGTTTTTTCTGATATCTTTGGTTTTGGAACCAGTTTCTGATCTGAAGCTCAGTCATTTCCAAGCCCCTCGCCAATAGCGTGCGCTCGTCGCGTGTTAGGTACTGTTGGCGGGAAAATATCTTCTCCAGATATTGGAGTTGACGCTGGGTGAAATGACTGCGATTTCGCCGCTTCCGCTTAGGAACGTTTTCACTCAGGCACGTCTCTGTTTTAAGTTGCTCTTTTTCGTCTTTCTTGCAACCTTCACCTGTGAAAAAAATACCATTATAAAGGTTCTTTAATGACTTCAACGGTGCAAGTTAATCCATGCATTGCTATGTTGAACTCTATACATAGAAAACAAAAGAGGTAAACTTCAATAATAGATTTGTTTTCGTGATGCATACGTCTGGCTGATTCAATATACAAGACATGTTGCTGTTGGATTCTTAACCTCGTTTAAAGCCACAGAGCTGAACTACACACGTAGTCCTCAGAAAAACCACACCGTGATTTCTTATGTTTTCTTGTGTTAAGTCACTTGTTCAGATTTCATCTCTAAGTCGATTTCTAAGATCAAGAACAAAAGAGATTAACACGAGTAGAAAAGCAGTCGACGCGATACCGTGAGCTTTAAATGAAGTTAATTCAATACGACCCTCTTATTTGCTTTAGTATAGCTTAAGATAGCAGTATTGTAATACGGGCAATATGCAGCTATCATTCATGATAGCTAAGTGCTACACGTTTAATCCTTTCTGTTAGGAAACTGTGTCACGAAAAGAACCGAGGAGAATCGTTTCTTTGTGTAAATAACAATCCATTTATGGTAGTTGAGTGAAGCAAAACGTTTGTAATAATGAACAATGAACAACGTATAGTGTGTTGGAAAATCGAAAGGCGAGCAAGTCTTGGAAAAAAAAAGCAAGCTGTAGTTAACCAATTATAAGAGCCGATATCGATTTAAGTCATTTTGCAACGAAAAAAAACACTCAATGTGTATTGGACAATGTTAAGGCAATATAGGACCGCACGTGGTCAGAATGAATTGTTGTTCAAGTCTTTGTGATCTTTAGCGCAGTCGTTGGAAAAATGTCGGTAACCACGATAAACGGATGATCAACATCTGATTGAAATCTTTCATGACAACTGTTTGTGTTATAAACGTTCTCTTTAATCATAAGAAAAGTCATTGTGTTCATTCTAGAGCATTTAAGGACGGATCGGTAGCAAATTTAAAATCATTTTTTTCATCAACCAAAATGTAATGACAGAGCGCTCAAAAGTGCTCGGACAATTCGATTTGTTAATCGGAAATGCATCGATAGCATTCTTAACAGACTAGTACTTCTTAATAACCGCATTTTAAGGCGGTTTTAACGTCTTGAATTTAACGCACCGAATTTTCGCCTTAATTTGATCGTCTTCACTGAAACACAAGCAACTCGAAAGCAACTTTTGTTTTTTTAATAAAGTGTTCTTTTGTAGGTTAACCCCGTTCAGTGCAAAACGAAAGAAGAATAATCTTTTTTACCTCAAGCCGGTGTCAAGTCATTTGTGCTAAGCTCTGACTCACGAGGTTTTTTGCGATTCTAATGATCTCTTTTATGATAGCTATATGATAGTTCAGTCAGTCAGTCAGTCAGTCAGTAGTGAGTTTTCAAAGGCCACTATTTAGCCAAACAAACACTTAAACTTCTTATGAATCAAAGCAATATTTATCGTGAAATAGAAACCGCCTCCAGTTTTGTTCACTGATTTGGCTTGTCAAAACCCGTGTAATTAAAACGAGATCTTATTCATTCATAACAACCAATGGACTTTGATTGCTGATTCTCTTTTTACCTTTTCGTTTGAACTTTGTGATTCAGGTCACATTTGTGTGTGTGTGTGAGTGTGTGTGTTATCTACACGAAAACAGCCTTCCTGACAATTCTTCGTGATCAATATTTAAGTACATACTACTTGTTTAATTCAAAGTCGGGAAATTCTCTCGTTATGAAGCCGTTGAGAACGGGAGGTGTCGCTTTATACATACTTTATGTCTATGGGTTCCCGACAATTGAAAAACAACTCCACTGAAACCAAAGCACTACACAAAATTACACGCCTTAGTCCACAAGCTTTCGAACCAGATAATGTTACCAAATTTTCCTATAATTTGACGCAAAGAAAACGCGAGGAACAAAAAAAGTTCTCGCAACATGAACGGCGAAAGGGTGTGTATGGTCACACAATCAACGTCTGAAGGAATTTGACCTTTTATGTGTTTCAGTGGTCTTCATAAGACAAATTAAAAGAAACTTAATCTACGTTATCCTAAAGATCTTCAACCACCCAATATTTAAGTTAGAAAACCCTCTGCGGTTTTTAGAAGCTCTGTTCAAGCCCATGGCCATTCACTGAATGCGCATGAATTGTTATTTACCGTTCGGAAACAACACAGTTACTGGTTAGCCTCAACTGATCTACTGTTCCCACTGAGAGGACAAAATAATTCATGTTGCGTGCCGAGTTTATGAAAAACAATTCCACGAATTCGATTAAGCGTTCACTTAACAATCAATACCGGCCGCGAATTGAGTCCCTCTTAACCTCGTACTGTCATTATGCCACAGAGTGTTGTTAATTTAACCTATTTGGCTGTAAAGAGATATTTTCCTCTCTTACGAGATCAGTATTATCTAATTATAAAATGACCCTCGCAAGTCTGCTCTTCAGTGCAAAGTTGAGCGCAAATAGCAAGAGCTTTTACCGAGAAATTTAAACTGGCTTGCACACACACACACAAGAGAAAACGGATGGCAAACCTAGGTCCGCAATGTGGTTTGGGCGTGTAGGACATGTGACCATCTTGGCATCGACAATTTAGCCTATGGGGATTTTTATTTCACTGTACTTGGAAGTTCCAACATCTAAACTGAACCTGAAATTCTCAATACTTGGTTTAAGCTTCTTTTTCCCGAAGAAACGTTAAATTCCTGCGGCCAAATACTAGCTGCATTGAGGACTCAGCTAAGTAATAACCTGACAATAGATACTTGGAACGTTGTCAAATTCAACGGTGATCTTTTTTGTACGTGTCTTCAAACATAGACTTTTTCAGCAAGTTTGGGCACGAGAAAATTACCTCTGAAAACAATGGAAGTCATTTTAATTTCCTGAACAATGTTATTCAACTAGACTTCACCCTAATATAAATTAAAACTCGTTGTTTCCGTGATATTTGCAACTTCGGACTTGTTACTAAGCAAGGGCGTTATCGCTCAACAATATAGAGAAGGTTTAGGGTTCATCACTCAACTCATTTATTTTGAAATAGAATTATTCAATTACCAATGTTTATGCGGGATTTAAAAATCTAACAAGAAACCTATGTATGTATGTATGTATGTATGTATGTATGTATGTATGTACGTATGTATATGTAAATGTCACCTCTTATAAAATGTAACAGTAAATTGAGAAAAAAAGTCGTAGCAGTACTTACCAGAAAGCTTTTTTGTTGTTTGGTCTTTGCAGCACAGTCGGTCAGCCTCCATGTTTTCCGTGTACCTCTTTGTATCTCCATTCACTCGGTGAATCTCTCCACTAACGTTGCTGTTCACACTCGCCGGATATTTCACAAGCAGAGGACTGTAGCGAACCCCATAGCAGTGGTACACAGGCATGTTTAGCCATCGGTCGAAACTCGGTGCTCGTGTTGGAAAATTAACGTTCGTTTTTTGTGGGTGCGGAAAATCGTCGCGTAAAATATTTTCAATGGAAAACGAGAGATTTGCTTTCTGTCCGTCAAAATCCATTTGTAGTTCAATACTTGTGACCCCACAATAACAACTCCCAATGGCTTCTTCGAAAGTGAAAGCGAACTGGTTAAATACACAAAGCAGTCATGCGTGTTGAAAAGCACACGCCCCCAGAAATACTTTATGATAAGCCGGGACAAGCCGTGTCCAAGCCTATTGGTCTATTTTGGGGACAGAATCATATTGTTGACTCCGAGTAAGAGCTCTAATAACTAATAACATAATCATGCTATAAAAGGTGACCTGGACGACCCAGTCAGTACTGAAACGATCACAGAAAACTCGATACTCAAGTTTCTCGTGATTTTCCGCCCATATACCTTTCGTGATTTGGCAATTTGATATGTATCTACTGTACTCGTGTGTCGAGGCCTTGATTACATGATTCATAAGCACAAAATGGCAATCATCAATGAGGTGTTTCCTTAAACCCCTACGTCAGAGAAATGGACTTTTCAGTTTAAAAAATTAAAATAGCAGCACTAGTATAAATAGACACATTTAAAAACTTCTGACGAAATCAATTATCGGAACTGATATTTCACTCAACTTAAAACAAAGACATAGTTTGACCGTTTCCTCGATTTACCGCTAATTTTTTCACCGGATTTTAAGTAACGTGTCATTACTGATCATCTTAAGTGTAAAAACACAGATTATCAGCGTTGTGCCTGAATTTGGCAATAAATTAAGGGCACTGAAATCTTGGGAAAAAATCTTAAAGTACGCTAGACGAGTTCGCCGGACAGCGCAGAGAGCGAACATTTAGAATTCAGAGCAAGATATAGTATGGTAGGTCAACGGCATATTGTTGACAATTAAGGGTTTTTCTGGTTTCCCAAGTTTAAGCTCGTTGAACGCCTCTTCCTATTACATCAACATCACCATTGTCACCCAAAATATCGATTTTCTAATCACCTTAGCTAAAGCGCGTGACAATTATTATGTTTCAGTTTTAGACTGCCGGAATCCTTAATAAATCAACTCTCTGGCTTTTCCTAGCTGTCTTCAGCAGCCAATTAAAAATGAATTTCCTTGTTAGCTTACAAGGCGTTGAAAAACGAAAAACAATGGACATTGGAGTGTGGAAAACGAATGAACTGTGAACAGTTTTTTAATACTACTTTCACAACAGTTCAGTGAACTAGACTGATACTGTAATTACATAGCAAACTACCCGTGATTTTATCATTCTGACTTTTTTATTCTACTTACTATAGCTTCTATACGGTCCCAGTTGTACAGTTTCCTGCGGATAATATTTTATTCGTGTACTTATTTTGGTTCGTAGAAACCTTGCAAACGGAGAGCGTTGAAAACTTAAGCCCGGTTTTCACTAGCGACGCAAGCACACTGAAGTAAAAGCATAAGTACAAGCGCGAGAGATTCATGTCAAGTGAAAACGAACTGTAACCCGAGCACAAGCACAGTACGTAGGGACGAAGGATTCACTACCAGTTCCGTTCTCTCTCTAATAACCGGGCACTGCGAGTGGAATCTGGAAAGGGTGTTTTCATTGGACGAACAACAGAGTTGTGTTGTGCTTATGTTATGATCCGTTCTCACACCGGCAACGCAAGCGAACGCAAGCATACAGGCGCAAGCACTAGGAAAAAGAACTATTTTGATCCTTGCGCTTATGCTTGCGCCAAGCTTGTTTTCATGGAGAAATACGCGTTCTTGTGCTTGCGTCGCTAGTGAAAACCAGGCTTTATGCAGATAATTCGGAAATGTAGTTACTCTTTCTAGATATCCTTCTGATGCATCTTGAGCACGATTCAAAACTTTGTAACAGGTTCTTAAGCTATAGGAGCGTGTTAGCCGACTCTCTTCTTTGCAGAAACCTTTACATGATCGGTTTTTGGAGGAAATTGTCTTTAAAAATAATCCTGGCAACGGGAGCCGGGACTACGAAACTTTCCAAGTTGTATTTGAAAAAAATAACTGACTTATCACCCAAAACAGAAATTGTTTGTTGGTGCAGGCCCTTTACCGGTAGGTATACCTAGTAATATTTCATTCGCGGAATTAAAGTCATCAAAGAAATGTTCACCTTGCATCTGATAGCATTAACGATATACTGAAATAATTTGACTTAAGGAGTCAGTCCTTTTGATTTCAGAGAAAACAGAATAGATCACTAGAACATATCGCACATGAAGAGTTTAAAACAATTACGAATCAGCTGATCACGGGAAACAAAGTACTGACTTCTCAGTAGCTCTCACTTGAGTATCACACAGTTTGGGACGCCGGCCCGTTTAGGATCATTTCTGCTACAGGCTCAAACTGCTTATTCATACTAGGATTGGTATAAGAAAGACCTGCGGAACAAAATTCTTACTGATAACTTATTGAACAGTACTTTTATTTGCTATGTTGCATCATTGCCACGATACTGGTGCAACGACGCAGATTCAAA
Organism: Astreopora myriophthalma; assembly: GCA_014634185.1. Taxonomy (NCBI): domain Eukaryota; kingdom Metazoa; phylum Cnidaria; class Anthozoa; order Scleractinia; family Acroporidae; genus Astreopora; species Astreopora myriophthalma. Next base: position 2,157,274 of record BLFK01000901.1, read on the forward strand.
CTCTTTCTTTAGAGCTTTGCAGACAGAAACGGTACGGCTGGAGTTTTTGAAAAGTCTTAATAAACTGTACTGGTCCTCGAGGATCAAGGAACTCATTCCTCGAACTGAGTTTAAGTTTACAGGCCTTGGGTTGTCACGACGTTCGTTGTATTATCCGGGAGGTAACGGTCAACCAGTGTTGTCTCAAGTTGACTTGTGAAAAGCCAACAGAATGATCATACCATGACCATACAAAACCTGATCAATTCTCTCTCTCTCTCTCTCTCTCTCTCTTGAGATGTGTGCGATGATAAATGTATCTCGTGATGCTGAGTAATAAAGTCGCTTAACTCGCCTAGGGGCGTGGCTATGCCAATGATATTTTCATTTCTCCCCGGTGTGAAAAGTCTTAAACAATTAGTGGAAGCCCGACCTAAGGGTAGAAAAGCTGAACAACTTCCGTAACGAGTGACCAACAAGCATAACCAACAAATCATCAGCTGACTCGTCATAAAGGGATTGGCAAAAGTTCTGCACGGGACAGTTAAGTTAGCAATTTTTTTCCGGCCCATGGACAAGGGTTGATTCAAGTAGGAGTATAGCCAGGGATTAGAGAAGAGTGTTAAGAAAGTCACAAGTGCGGCAGAGCAACGAACGGAAGCACTGTTGGCTTGATCATAAATTAGCAACCTACTCTGTTCAAAACAAAATGGGCTGAAAAGCAAATGATATTAAACCCGAGTAAAAGACAAAACAAATAATGGGAACTGAAATCTAAATGAGATGTTATTGTTGGTTGAAATGTGCAACATTTTTTAGCATCCGTGGTTTCTAAAGTGGAAGCAAAGAATTGCCTATTTTCTCCCATTTGACTCAGAGATTGCAACCAAACGGAGATGTTTCTCTCTCTCTCTGAAAGTGTCAATGATACCCACTTTTCTAGGTAATCGAAAGGAACTAAATTGAGTATCAATAGACGTAATAGGATCCTGGTGACAAATCGGGGCTCTCGGCACTGTGTTAACAGCTCATGGCAATCCTTGCCAACAGTTACCCTTGAAGTAAGTACCGAGACACTCGAGCCTAAATTAATCAAAATTGAACCGAATCTACACGGATTGCAGATATCTTGCATCGTAAATTCCGACAGTAATCAAAGCAGGGTGGTGACAGAAAAACTCCTTGATACAGGGCCTACCGCGCATGCGAACAGAGCATTAGAATTCGTAATAAATGGGAAAGGTGGCTGTGTTTTTAAATATATTTTTAGACCTCGCGGCTGAGAGGCAAGGACAGAGTTTACGAAGAACCCTCTCATCTTTAAGTTACTTAACGGATCCGTTCCCAAATTGCTTTATAATGGTCGGAAAGGTGAATACAAGTTTCAAAAGCTGACAATTGTGCAGTGTATTGTTTGACTACAAACCTTTAGTTGTTAAGAGCCTGGTTAACTTTATTCGGTGGGTTAAGTCACTACCCGGCAGTCTCAGTATGCGGAGAGATTTTTGCGTTACCTAAAGTAATAATGAAGATAGATACGGTATGACGGTATGCATGTATGTATGTGTGTATGTAGAAAAACCAAGGCAAACGTTTAAGTTGGGGAAAATTTAACCTGAGTTACCAGAACCACTGGGGTCAGGACCGGAGTCAATTCAGAGAAACCCTATCGGTGTAAAGGGACACGCACGGCGGTTCCGGCAAAACCACAACATCGTATTTTATCAGTACTGTTCGGAGAGAATATTTCCCATGCAAGAATTTTCGTGTTGTGTTGATCCAGTTACTGTTCGCGTTACACTTAAAAGCGGCACGGAAACCCATCCGATACAAACGTAAAGGCTTAAGACCTGAGTGGTGCCGGCCGAAGGCGCGACGAAGTTCCGGCATTGACTGAGACTCACGCTGAGATCAGTGTGTCGGCACAAAGGAGCTTTCCCACAAACTCAACATTACATACGACTTGCAATAAAAAGATTAAGCGAATATACACCATTGAATTTTTGTTCACGCATTTCGGAACACTTTATGGTTATTCATTGGGTCCTCAAGAGGGGATATAAGCTCTCTTAGCTACAATAATAAGCAATAATATAATATGCTGACTGGCAAGCTGATCAGGAGCCCTATAAACTGGGTGGTCAGTTCAGGTATTCTTTTCCGGAAAAAAAATGTTTTGCTGCTATCACTTGCAACATTTTGTCTCAAACCCGAGCGCCATTTGACTATACGATTAATTCTCACTAATTAGGCCTGTGACCCCATATTTTCTCCATCATGGCTATACATGCATGTCTTTCTTAAAGACTCTCTTTGTTTCCTCCGTTGTATCTTGGCTATCATGCGTCTTTATCAGAACCTCTTCCGATTATTGTTGTTGTTGTTGTTTGTTTGTTTTTTTTGGTTGTCGGCATTGTTTCAAAGAAGGTGTGATCGATTCAAGGAGACAAGGAGACACAGTTACTCCGGAGTCACCTCAACTTCTCCTTTCAAATATACCATAATTGTGTAAACGACGACCAAGCATTTCACAAGTTATTTACCACAAATAAACGTACCAAGAGTTAATAATCTGCGTTACTTCATTACTATGAGTTGCCGCTAGAACTGAGACTCGACAGTCAATTTTCCCACGTTGCCCCCATAGATATAGAGAATATCGTAGCGGTGTCCGAGCATTTTCTCGCAAATATTTTCTCTCTTTCTTAGCAACTATGGAATGGTCCTACAGAGTATTATATATCTTTTAAGAAACACTTTTAGAGGTTCTGTGAACTTTTAAAACTTTGGTCAGTGAACGATAAGCTAAGAAGAGAGATGTTGTGTTAAGAACATGGCTGTGGTTATTAAGCGGTCTATAACTTAGTTATCCCACCCACTGTCTATGCTGGCGGAAAATGAGGCGTGTCCTAAATATTGAGACGCCAAGTAGAAGCTTATTTTCACAAGCCGATGGCTTAAGAGTACCCTCAAGGACTTTTTACGTCATCAGTCGCCCCTAAGCTCACACTTGAACTGTGCCTAAAGTGTCTCAGCCCCAACTGGGGTGACCAGGCGCTTTAGGTATCACTTAATTGTTTCAAATGCATCGGATGTGTGTTGATTCCTCCTATGCTAACAGCTCTCCAATTTTTTCTCGCACATAGACGCCGAAGCAAGAATAGATGCTGCAGAAAAAAAAACAGCACAAAACGAAAAACTGGTGTCAATAAAAGGCTGAAGCTGCAGCTGTTTTCTTTCACTTTGTTTGGCTGTAAAACAATGGAATGAAATCAGAACTCCCGGTTATATTATTTCTTGGGATGGTCTTCAAGGGAAATTCATGATAAGAAATGAGACTCGATCGATTCGCCGGCGTCTTATTTGCACAAATAACAGTAAGTCAACGAATATTACGAAACGTCAAAGAAATATTACTGGCCGCGGTGAGGTTTAAATCACATTATTTACATATATTGAACCGGCATACTTGTCTGTGTGGCAGAGGCCCTGATAGCGCGAAGGGCCGCGGGCGAACGCAGCGAGGAATGTTCGGGTTCACCCTTTGAAATTCAGAGGTCTACCAAAGAGTTGTGATAGCCTTTACACAAGAAATGTAGCCGAAAAGCAAAAAAGAAGGCAACAAAGTCCAGAAGGTCTAATAGTTAGTGTACGGTTGGGCCTCCTATAAAAAACACGCACATATCGCAACCGACTTTCTGAAGTTTGGACAGCATAAATGCCCCGGTGCCGAAATTGCCAATATAAGTTAATGCACAATTTGATCACGTGTTGGTCACATCTTGGTAAAAAAAAAAAACCATCCCACAGTAATGTGGCAAGGCTCGAAAGGGTTGTTGTGACCACAAACGCTTTAAACGTAGCGTTTGTTGGATAAAATCTCTCCACAAAAACGTACCTCAGTCTGTCGGACATTTTAGTTTGTCTTGCCACTTAAATTCCCCCAACCGGAATGATCTTCCGTATTTTTCAAATTATAAGTAATTGCATAACATCTGAATAAGAAAACATGTTTTCTTGGTCCAATATGTTCGATCACTGGCTGAAGATACATGTGGAGGATTTGAGCGATGGAAGGGGAGGAGTTGGGGTAAGATATCTGCATTTTCGGCTGTCTGTGTTTACCCAGCTGGGTTTACTGAGCACAACTCTTAAAGCTGCCACTAAGTAAATTGGCTTGGCCAGCCTAACTGGTCTAACGACATCCAGGCGCTCTCCATAAACAATTTGGTTTAAAAATATACCAAATCAATAGGGCAGAACATAGGTGATTTACATGGGAACTGGGTGTTTTCAATTTTCACCCACTCAAAACAAATACACTTCGATCTAATGTGATACATTTTCTTATCGGCCTCTAACCTGTCAACCGGATGTGATCCGTAAGCTCGTAAGATGCGTTAGCTTTTATGTCCATTTGCTTTGGGGCTCAAACCATGGAACCAGACTGACTCATCCTTTTCTAGTTCCTAAACAAACAAACAAAATACAAAAATGGCTGAATGCGTCTAATATTGAGTTACGTTAACTAAATCACCATAGCAAATGGCTTAAAGTAACTGAGATAACTTGAACAGAGGACTTATAAACTCTTGCCTGACAGACAGATATGAATGTAACGTGAACTGAGAATTACGTGTGGACACTGAGCTTGAGGTTTACCCCTCGGTGTGCTGAGTAATTTTGTTTTGCTAAATCTTCCCAAACTCCCTCCCTTAAGTAAAGTAATCTGACAAGATCCACCTCTCTACAGCCGCATTTTACCAAGAAATAGGTACACCACAGTCGCCAACATAGATTTAAAGAACAAGAGGCTAAGAGCGACGAACAACAACCGAACAAGCAGACAAAAACATAGTCTTTGTTCGAATCACCTTTCTGACGAATCAGTTCGAGTTCAAGTGTGCAAGTTCAAAAAATAAAATTTTTAATGTTTAACGGGAGATTGCGTTGTTCCTTTTGACATTGTATCATTTTAGCAAATGCGCATACGCAAACTTTACAAACTCCATGAACTCTAATGCGTACCATACACAAAAGGACTACAATGTCATTCAAATTATATCACTCGGATTTTTCTATTAAAGTTGAGCGGACAAGGAAAGCGATCGTTTGTCACATTTGGTCTAGGGGCAGACATTTCTCTCCCTCACTATGCTGTCTCATCGGAAAGCGGACAGGTATCTGACAGATGAGAAGGACCAAACTCCTGGCAGGTGTAACTGATTTGCGAGTCTCAAGTCTCAGGGTGAATCGTCATGGTACAACGCTCATGCAACGTGTCCAGAGTTACCGCTACTGGTTGTATATTCTTGTTTTCCTCTCATTTAAGTTTTGGGTCTACGCGTGTGTAAATGTTCCGTCGCTCCAATACGTACCACTTGGGAAACACGATAGCTACATTTTTGTAACAGAATAACCCGCTCAATGAGTTGTAAAAACTGTAAGGTAAAGCATTATCTTTTCTGAAATTCTCTTTTCGAGAAGAGATATTCAGCTAGAAAGTGCCACGTTAAACTCTTTGCTGGGTCTCTTGCCTCTTAGGGGCGATACATTACTTACGACGTTACAATGCTGTTTTATCGGGCATGGCTCACTCCACCGCGCCGTGCACAAATCGTTTCCTTTTTTATTCAGACCGGTATAGGTTGTTAAGTTATAACAAATCTATTTAGTATGTTTTACATCAAAGCTATCTGTAAGCACACTGTATTGTAGTAACAGCCAATTAAAGGTTATGAACACAGGCTTTGACCCTCGTGTGACTTTGACCCTCTTGTGACTCGTTTGTTTGTTTGTTTGTTTGTTTGTCTAGCTGACGCTCACTCGATTTTAACCAGAATGGGAGCCAAATCAACTGGCCAAAGAAAGACACGTTCACCCCCTGAACCTGAATCAAACCAGTTATTAGTCACCATGAGGGCAGTGCCCGGAGACCAGCAACGAACTGAGGAACACTGACTCACAAGAGAGTTCTATAATGTGCCGATTGGAGAGTGAGGATGTAGTGTCTGTAGGTGTGAATGGTGACCGTGGAGGGCCCTTGTCTTATCGCCGTCAGCTTTTACGTGGACTGAATCAGTGATTACATTCAAAGTAAGTGTTGTTGAGAATTGAGTTCAACAGCGAGAGCCACTTTTAAAAGACTGTGCACAAGTGAAGTTTACCGGCTTCAGTAATAGTTCTGTGCCTGAGGTTTGCGCTAATTAAACCAGCTGAGAATTGTGTTAAAGAACTTGTATGAACAGGATGTTGATTCATTCACTAGTTTTTCCATCAACGTTGCGAAGGTGTGGTTAAAGACTACGCAAAAACAAAAAAGTAGTTGCGTTATTTACATATTCCTTCCTCTTGTTTTCAAGAACAAACTTGTTTTTCAGACAAAAGAATGTATAATTTGCCACAAAACAGCAGATATCCTTTTATTTAACTTATGCATTCAGTGCCGAAGGAATTGAAAAGCGGCGAAAGGGCAAAAAGTGTAAAAACCTTGTCAGTGAATTTAGTAAACAAAGAAAGCATCGAAGTTTGCTTGCAGTTCAACAATTTATCGAAACGATTTATCGAAACGATTTGCAGGTGTTTTTTTTTTAATCACAATTTTGTGTTGTCTGTTTTTCAGTTAACAGACTTTGATTGATAAATAGCCGTTTCTCAACTGAATTTGCTTTTGCAGCTAAGTGATGGAGTGTCTGACTTCGCTGCAAGCAGCTTGAAGGCTTGAAACAAAGCAAAATTCATTGCAAAAAGGAGGCGCGAAATTAAAGGGTATCTTTCTTTAGGCTAAGCTTGACAAAACGGATACAAAAACACAAATCTCCGAACAACAGAGTTAGTCTGGACTGACACCACGTGTGTGGTGTCATGGTACATCATTAATTATCGCAAGAAGAGAGTGCATTTATATCGATACAAGATGGTGAAATTACTAGCGTGAATCGCGAAGAAAAACTCACCCGAGAGAAATCGTCCAGAGACCTTTGCAGCAGTCCCCGTAGCTTAGCGCAATCGCCTAAAAAAAACCATCACAGTTCAAATACTGTTTCCCTCTACTCTTCGGCGGCAAGACAGTTTGCAAAAGGAAAGGAACACGAGGAGATACTCGTTTGGATTCAGCTAACGTACTGCCGTTTGGTTTCTCGTTGTTTCACTTTTCATCAGCAATGTTTTCAGCAAGAGATATGAGGTCCATGCCTTTGCTGTATATTCAACGTTGCAAATAATGATACCTTTTGAATGTTGTTATTCTGTTTTATCGAGTTTTGTGTCGAAACATTCTAGACTGGTGACTTCTCTGTGTTTCAAACTGCTACAAACTGGATGTCTTGCCCACTCTCTGTACGTCATAAATACGTCAACACTTTCATTCATGTGTACACGCGCTGCACGAGCGGGAAAAAAGCGCGAAAATTTTCCACAACGGAAATTGTTTTATTTTTCGCCTAGAGTTAGGTTACGAGTTACTTAGTCGAAAGTTGGTATCGCCGACTTAAAGCGACTTTGTTTCGAGGAAAACGGCGTTAGAAAAATGCCCTGATTTGATAAGGATAGGTAATCGCATAGAGCTGAGTAAAATTAAGGATTAATATCAAACGTGTTTTCATTCATTCGTGTCGAGAAAAACGATAAGCCCAGAGTAAAAGTAAGAATAACGCAGTAAATACAATTTACGAGAAACATTTTCTTCAAAAATAAACCTTAAAACAGTTTAATTTCATTCACCTGAGTTTGCGCTTGCTGCTGCTTGTAAATGCTGCATCGATGGATGGCGGTCGTAGACAAAGTGACTCAACGAGCCTTATAACTTCTTAAATCTGACAATACCCTTTCCACCGTTAACTTAAGTCTTCTCATCGTGCTATACACAGATTTCCTCCTCGTGTTTTGATGAAATAAACCACCGAATAACCGCATTTTCGTGAAACTCTGAACTTCTTCGAAAATCGTTTCGAGCGAGCGGGAAACCAATTCAATGCTGCAAATACGCCTTATTCCAAAATGGCCGCCGTTTTGATATTCTTTTGTTTTTATTCAAATTAGCCCTCTTGGCCTCGTTCTCGAGCCCAAAATTCAAAAGAATATTTTATCTTGAACGAGGCCAGAAGGGCTAATTTGAATAAAAACAAAAGAATATTAAAATGGCGGCCATTTTGGAATAAGGTGTATGCGTTGAGCCAACCTGGCGCAGAAGCACAGCGCGCTTAGCCAATAAGGATCAAGTAATCATGCCCTTTTCATTACCCAAAATCATTATTAGTTGTTTATTAATAATAAATTGTTTAGAAGCACCATTTGGGCTTGCAGGTGAGCCTGGGGTTGGGGGAGGGGGGGATGAAATTACTTCAGTAAGCAAAGTCATGTTTTTGTGAGAAGCTGAATGACTGTCATGACATTTTATATTTTATATTTGTTTCGTCTTTCTGCCTTACTGTTTGGTTAGATTTTAGTGTTAATTATGTAGTGTCAATTAATCGTCGCAGTGTATAACCCCGACGTAATCTGAGTCGAAACTGTAATTAGAGCTTGTAAGAAAATGTGCGAAGTGAACAGTAAAACACTTCCTCTTCGATCGAATCAAACAAATAATAAACTAATCGAAGAGTAAAGCGCACATTTCTTGGACCCTTTTCCTCGTCTTAACCCGGGCGGTGTTGGACATGGTTCGCAAAGCATGCCGAGAGAAAAATTCGGTTGCGCTCAATTCCATCTGACTGCCGAGCAGTGAACATCTCTGCGAGGTGAGAAAAGTATGGGAATTTCAGGCTTACTTCCGATGCTGATCTTAACCCAAGGGGTTTTACCTGTAAACATTCCTGCTGAGAAAACCTTCGCTGCCAGTCTACTTGATGTGAACAAGCAGTCTCTGGAACAACCCCGCATCAAGTGTAGGAAGACCTGGGGCGAAAGTTTCCTGACCCTACAGGTATTTTTCAACTCTATTCCTTTTCGATCTACTAGTGCCGGAGATTTTAGTATGAAGTAGCCCACTGTTGTTCTTAAATTAGCGACGTTTATAATATTTTAACCGTTAAAAAAAACTTGCTCAAAATCGAATGCTGACAAGTCATACTGTGCTTCAAAAAATCTTTTTCGTTGAGTGTTTCCGGAAAGGCATCTAAGCTTCGCTACAACTTTATGTTGCCGGATTAGTTTTCCCTTATGATAATCGTTCCTTTTACCATTGCAATTAATGGAGAAAATAAGAGGTATTGGCAGTGAAAGTTGTTTTGGACTCCGGGAAGCCATCAAAGAACATTAATTAGCGCGCGAATATCCAATCACATATCGCGGTTAGGCTGACGTCAATTTCCCTGCAAACTTTGATCTTGTGTTCGACAGTTAAACTCCGGGTGCCGTGGACACAGCTTCAAGACATGTTTCAAGCAGAACTATTCCTTCAAATCAACCTTTAATGTCTCGAGAATCGTCAGTTTCAGGTGACATTTAACTGAGTACAGTGTTTGTGGCTTAAACAACCACTCCCGTGTGTTTTAATACGTGGTGAAACAACCTGCTTTTTTCTTTTATGCGAAGGACTGTTGACTGTTGTAAAAAGTTTAAAACAGAATCTTAATGCTAATTAGGGCACCAGAAGAGTTTCACCTGATTTCACAAAAGGAATAATTCGAATTCTGTATTTGACAAGCCTTCAAGGTCTCCTTTTAGGCACCAAAAAGAGTGGGAGGGGAGTGAATATTTGACAAAACAGTTTAATTGATGGCTGAACCACAACAACCCAATTCATGGTTGTATATTTTACTTGAGCATTATTTAGCTTGAGCTCTGGATCAATCTTTTCATGAAACAGGAAAATTGAAAATTGAGTAGCTAAGGAGCATATTACAGGCTATCTGTGGTACTTTTTGTCTCAAAATCCTTTTTGAAAATTTCAAAAATAATACAGACATGTATTTTGTTGTTACGCAATGAAATTTCGACACGGCTCCATTGCATGTGGGTCTCAACGAAATATTAACCAGTTGCGAAACCAGTTGAAAATGTCTCTTATTGTGTCTTAAAAATTCTGTCAATCTTCAATCAACGATGAATAGAATCGCTTAGACCAAATTTAATGTATGACAAACGTTCGCCGGTCGGTAATTTTACGAATTATCCACTCGCGATCAGACAGAACGTTGCACAACGTCAGCTTGTAGTAAGCTTAGATTATTCGTCAATTTCAGTTTTATTCGATCGGGATTTTGACCCTAAACCTTTCAAGAAAATTTCAACTGCTGAGAGAGACCCACTACTAATAGACTCACTATTAACAAAATTTTAAACTTAACTTACCAGTAATCAGTAATTTAATTAGGCGCGTTTGTTTACTCGCGTTCGTGTTTCTGAAAAACTGGTTCCCTGGTTTCATAGGGTTTAGGTCGTCGTAAAAGGAATCGGGGATTAAAATGAACGGCAGTACAGCCAACCATAATTAAGATCAGTCTAAAAATCAAGTTTTGCAGCCAAATGACTGCCGAATTCTAGCTTACGAACATACATAGTTCAGTTAACGATAACATATTAAACTTTATATTAAAATCCATCATTAGAGCACTCTATTCTCTTGTAAAATTCGATGAGAAATCTTCCATATTGTTTTGTTGCAGATCATTACGAATGAGTTGTGTAAAATAGTTTTAGTTTTCCAAGCAAACCCTTAGGGTTTGTGTGTGTGTGTGTGTGTGTGTGTGTGTGTCGGGGGAGGGGATGTTTGGGGGTGAGTGTAGGAAAGAGAAAATGGGAAGTATTTAGATTTTTTCTTTGGTTGACATTGTTATTTGAAATGTGTTATTAAAATGGGAGTCACTGGAAAATTGTTAAAAAAGCGAAGTTAAGACTGCGTAAGTTAGCCGGGTCTCTTAGTTTTGTGTTTTGAAAAATGTTTCCTCTTTTTAAGGTTCAGAACTGGCCGGACAGACCGTTCAGTTTGCAAAGAAAATGCAACAATCTGAGCAAACAGTTGAATGATATCCCTTACATTCTTTTAGAGGAATATATATCATGCTTGAGAAGTGTGTTATTTTGAAGGTGTTGTAGTGTTAGCCCAGCCAAGTGCCCGGTCTGGCCGGTCAGTTCCGTCAAATGGAAAGCGCCCTAAGTAAGCATTCCTCTGCATATGGGCGTTATTGCATACCGATATAACGCCGAGGCGGCTGCGTTAATAGATCTAGATAATGCACCGATCATTGAACTCTGTTCGTATGCAACTAACTCAATGGGGTTAACCATCAGCCGTCAAAAAGGGGCAACTTTTAGCGTCAACTGTTAAAAAAAGCACTTCAATATTAACTGTCCAACGGTTTCAAGGTCCTCGTATCTCACTATTTCGCCGAGGTGCTCATCATTGACTTCTGATTCTCGAACAATCCTTGAACTAGCAAACACAATACGAGTTCACGTTAAAAATAGGCCCACAAAATAGCTACTGCTACAATTTTCGGAGCAAAAGGCAAAAGAATTATTATCTTAGCACATTATCTTATTTTTAGGTCTGTGAATCTGTGCAAGGTTTAAACGACTGCTTTTTCAAGTTAAATGGGAGATTGTTTTGTCATTTTATCATTTTTGTTTTAGCAAAGGCGCATGCGTCAAATTTCTTCTAGTCCAAAAGTCTACTCCAGTGCGTACCAAAAAAGTTTTTGTACCATGGGTCATGGGTAATTGTCAAATAAACTTAACCCCCCCCCCACCCTCGTCTCACTTGTGTTGTTTACAATTGCAGTAAAATAATGGCTGATCCTCAAAACAACTTGACCAGCATCACTCCTGATGTAGTAGAAGCAGCACACATACTGCTAATGATGAAACACGGAATGAAAGCTTTTATGGAAGCCCAGCAAGCTCGTTGTCGGATTCTTTATATGTATTATGCGTCTCTTGACCCCGCTGTATTAGCTCAACTTCACTACTTTGCAAGTCAGGGATTTCAATTGTGGCCCCTTTATGATGTGCCAGCGCCATACCAACTCCCATTAACGCATGTGCGGCCATCCTCACTTCCCCAACAAGATGCTTATTATGGGATGTTGGCCACCCCACAATGCATTGTGGGGCCACCAAGAGACCAGTGTTTTACTGGAACGACGCCTCGTGAGGAGATGGTAGAACAAGATAAAGCCGCTCAACTAGGCGGTAAGTTGTACTTCAGTTTTTACTTGATAATTATTACTGCATTTTGTTCGGTATAGCCGGTTGCAGGCCTGTTTCAAGCAACTTCGTATTTGCGGCTTGCTGGAGCCATTATCTTAAATAATTTGAAACAAAAGCCTGAAACCCAATTGTGATATTCTCGGTCGCACGTTTTTACCTGCCCTTTGCGCTAATGAAAACTATTTGCCCTGATTTCTAATTAGTTCATGTCGGATGCTGGTCGAACTGATCTGCGGGTTCGTTTCCCTGGGGAATACAAGAATAGCCGTCAGGGAGAGAGTTTGTGTAAAAGTAAAGAACCTTTATTTATACACCGTTATATTTAAACTTTCAAGATTGTGGGGCCGTGTATAGAAAGTAACAATTGAGATAAACAGAATAACGTTAAGAATCCCAACTGGAAGGAGGCAACCAGTTGGTTATTTACAAGGCGTGGTGGAGTTGAATTCGGGACCACCGGCGACAAATCCGACGACAAATCCGACGACAAATCCGACGACAAATCCGAGCGGGACTGGAACCCCGAACATCCGCGTCGAATCCAGCGCCCCCTCGAGATGCATTCTAGTGTTCAGGTAGTTGCTAAGGTAATTTTTTTTTTCAATTGATAACAGTGGCAAAGAAGGCGCGTTTGTCTAATACATCGACTGGCTCACTGGAGCAAATTGCATCAGACAAACACGATGCCAAAAGAAAACGCAAGAACCTAACAAAAGAACAGTTGGAAATTCTTGAATCAGTTTACGAAAAAGAAAAATACCCCCACATGGACGACAGGATCAAATTGGAAAAACCAACAAATCTCACTGAAGACAGAATTCAGGTGTGGTTTCAAAATAGGAGGGCGAAGGACAGAAAGAAATTGGAAGCTGAAAAATTACAGCAATATTTTGAGAACAGTTCAAGGGAAAAGGAGGACTGCACACAGAAAAGCGAAATTGATGAGAGAAAAGTCACAATAAACAGCAGCAAAGAAACCAGCGATAACGAACATAACAAGGAAAAAGGCTGCAGTTCAAAGGTTGACGAAATAAATCTCCCACTGCATAACTCGTAACAACAGTGAAAATTTCATATTTGTATTAAGTTGTTTCTATCAACTGAAGCCGAAACTGTAATTTTAAAACACTAACTAATAAAAGTAAATATCGTTTTGAATTTATCTTGAAAGGTTTGAATTTCAGAGGTTAGTACCCCTACCGATGTGCAATTTGCTCGGGTCTTTTTTTAACCGACAATACGTATCAATAAATGAAACTTGTAGAAAAAAAGGTGTCAGTTATTACTAATGGTAAGGTAACAAGCATCGACAACCCATTGATCAGAGCTGCTGTTGACCTCGTTATCGAAAAGAGGCTTAGTTTCAACCTTTAAAGCTTTGTACAAGGCCGTGCTGCAGCCGGGTCAGTCATAATTAAAATAAGACTTCTTTTCTTTTCTTTTTTTTTTAATTCAGTACCTGGTCCGGCCAGGAAGATAAGTTACATAAGGTAAGTTCAATATTTCTATAAATATTTTCTTCTTTTTTAATGCTGCAAATAAGTCCTGAGGTGAGAAACTCGTTCTTCTAAACTACTTCACCGTAAAGGAACCATTAACCAACTCGCTTCCTCATCCTCCAGGGGTATCTCTTCTCCCTCTCCACCCTCAGTCCATCTGCTATGTACAATGTAAGCATGATAACCGACAAAATAGACGAAAAGTAAAAAAAATTACAATCAGAAGTATCTATCTATTTATGATACAATAAATAACGTCCCGCGCGAAGATTTGATAATTAGCGAATGCACTCTATGCTTCACACTTTGCAATTTCGAAATATGACATTTTTAAACTGCTCAATAAAAAAATATCAGCGTTGCCTGCAACTGAAAAACATCAAGCATTGCTAAACATTAAGCCAAGGGTCCCTCTCGTTCCTACGGACAGTCGATTAAAAAGAGAACGCGAAAAGCACTTGCACAAGCAAACACAGCACATAGAGGACAACTGGAAGGTGCACTGGTTAATGAAAATTATACCGCACCTCCTACGCGGCGAATTTTCCTTTTCAGTTCGTGCCAAGCATTGCAAGGTAACCTTCCCGTCTCTCTCGTTCGACTGTTCCCGCCAGGAACGAGAAGAGAGACTGCTCGCGGTCAACATGTAGCTTAGGTTAATAATATAAATGGCTCTATTTCCACTACATGGCGATATTGGTCACCTTACTATTACAACCCTGCTGTTACAAAGCAACTTAAGCCACTAAACGCCCCGGTAACTTGGCCGGCCAGACCGGTAGCTTGCAAATAAAAAAAAAAGTAAGGAACATTTGCATCTTATTTTGAGTATATAGCATGTTCGAAGTGTGTTAATTTGAAATCCTATAGAGTCAGCCCTTCCAAATGCCTGGTCTCCCCAATTTGTTCTGTCGAATGGAAAGCTCCCTTATTTAAGATATATCACCTACCGTTGATCTAGAGCTCTTTCTGATTTATATATTTAGATTTGTTTTTCTTGGATCAACAGTTTCATTGTACGTTATAACTGTGAACATAAATACTACTTCCTACGTTTTTCTCGCTTCTGTCTAACCGAATGATATTTCACCGTCTGAACATGTGCGTGCAACTCTTGATGAAATGACCTTTCTCCTCTCTTAAATTATGCTATTAATTTTTTTCAAGTAAATTGATTGCATCCACAATACACTGCAAATTATTTCCCCATGAACTTCCCTGACATGTTCCTGGTTCCGGTAAGAGGTCACGTGGTAGAGAAAGACCGTTGGCCTCTTGGTACAAGGGTGCATGTTCCTCATGGTAAGTACATGTTTCAGTCGCGGACGATTGTATCTTGTTCTCACCTTCCCAGGCGTCTTCCCTTTTCACTATCACTGGAACTTGGCCCAATCTCCTCGAATCGTGAAGACTAAAACGGTCAAACGCCTGATTGTCGGTTGGACTGACTGACACCACTCTACTGTGAGACACTATAGGCCAGTGGTTGTATACTCTACCTTTGTGGCCTTCATGTTGTGGAGTAGACGTGCGCCCTTTCAACTTAATGTGGGTGAAGAAAGGAGTTCCCTGGAGCTCTGTAGACTGAAAATTTTCGCCTATTTGGACATCAAGCTCTTTACTTAGAGAAAGGCGTTCCTTTCTCTCGTCGGCTAAATTTTGCCGCAAGGCATTGTTAGTTTCCCGGACTTGAACAACTGTTCTCTGAAGTCGCAAAATGTGTTGAACTGCCTGCTGCAATATGGCCGCCTTAGTTTGCTTCTTCTCAGTCGGAGGGAGCAGTCTTTTTAAGCTTGTAAAGCCTGAATTGATGTTCTGCATTCTTCTGCGTTCAATCATGTTTGCGTTTAATCTTCTTTCCTTGTCTGCGTCACGGTCACTGTTGGGCACACGTCTGACAAGTAACATTATGGAAAATTTTTAGTAAGAGAACAAACCGATCACTGTTTTCACTGTCTTCAGTCTATAATGATATTGGAGTAAATACAAAGCGTCTCTTGAAATCGCAGAACAGAAATTAATTGGGAGACAAAGAAACACGAACTAAACCGCACAGACTCCAATTTAAGCCATGAAGGCTTGCGCCCCGGCCTCCGCCTGCCCCGGAGGACGACGGAAAAGTGTCAGGTAGAATACTATAGCACCTGGAAAATGGACATCGGCAGAGGGTCTAGCCTGTCTAAGTTGGTTATGCTATGGCGTAGACTTCAGTCACTCTTCATCAGTCAAACCGAGTTCACATCAGTCTCCCATTTTGAGCGACTCTGAAGTGCAAAGTCTTTCTTATGAAAATTAGTTTTCATTCAAATGTGAAGTAAAACTAATATTACCATCAGAAAACGTTTTGCACTTGAACTCGCTTTGAAAACGAGATTGAGGTGATATTCGATTTGTGGTTTGAAAGGCCGGTCCGATATTGTTTCCTAGTAATCATGTTTGACCTTGAGAGATCTTAAGGCTTAGAATCCGGCTTCAAAATTAATGGAGTGAGTCTGAACTATAAATATTAAGGTGTTGTGGACAGGACACTGATTTAACTGTGAAGTTGCTAATGTCATTACAGTACTTCTACATGTAATACTGTTATTTCCATAGCCTGGACAAAGATACAAACTTACCGCTTTTTCCTGTCATGGTAGTCTCTGAATTCCATCTTTGCCTGGTTTGGTTGCTAAATGAACGAACATAAACCAAACTTGGTGGCGAACTCTTCGAGAAATCGACGGTTCAGCTTTCTTTCGGCCTGCACGCAAATGAGAATTTTTTTTTGGATAACGTATGCAAAAATACATTTTTCGCACCTGAAAACCAAGCGCTCCATTGCAGCTGATAAGAAACAAAAGAATGAAGAAAGTTCTGCACCATTCAGTCGATTCAGGTTGGTAATTGGACAGTAGAGTGTTTACGGCTGCATTCCTAGCGATCCGGATTGTTTTATGGTTATGACTCAATAAGCCAGTGGAATAACGAAGACATTAAACACCTGTACTCATTTAACAGGTGTCAATACCTGCAAAAGGCAACGTTTAGGTTTCGCGTCTTCCAGTATTTACTGGCATGCATAGCACGATACCACAAGCGTGTATTATTGGTAAAGAAAAAGATATGCGTTCCAGGATATCTTTTCCCCTTCACACGGCTGGCAAGGGCTTCTCAATGTTTCTTTTTTCTTTTTTTTTTTTTTACGCCTTTATTGAGGAAGAGTAGTCGTTTCACATTCTACTCTTTTAAAGTAGCAAACCATTCAGTGAAAGTACTTTGTACCCATATGGTTACTATATTGCTGTAATAAACGTCGAAAGTTTGAGGTCTATTAAGGAAACAAAATCTGCAGTAGAGGGTTCTTTAGCAAAAATTTGAGTGTAAAGGATTTCAAAATCTAGCGTATGTGACGGTAAGCAATTTTCATGCATTCCTACCCACTCTTTACTCATAATTATCAACATCTTTTCCAAGCTGATTAACAAACCAGCAGGGTCCCAAGACCAAGTCCCGGAATTCCCTTCGGTACCACGTGACTTTATCAGTCACGCAAATATCGTCAAGCGATTTTTCTACCAGATCTTTCTACCTCGAACAGATATGCGAAAAGCTGTCAGTTTGAACGTGTATAGCCGTGTAGCCGTATACAGCCCTTTAGAGCTGGCATTGTGTACCAGTTTAGCTGTGTACGGCTCTGCATGGCCCTGCTAGCGGATCTTTGTTTATATCAGTTTGCCTTCTCTGATCAAGCTATTTTAAAAATAAATATCTCGAAATATTAAACGATAGAAATATTAGTCATCTCTGAATATTGGGTTGGTTTTTTACTATCTTCATTCCGATTCCCAGCAAACAACAAACAAAGCACGTTATGACGCTATCTGTGCGCAAGAATGTCCGAATTTTAATGTTTGGGGCTACCGGCTCCGCAGCAAACGCTTTGAGGGCTCCAGGCTCTACAGTAAAATAATGTTAGGTCTCCAAGCAACGAAGCGATGGGGCTCCGGGCTCCACACCCCACCCCCACCCCCCCTTTGGGACCCTGAGATTTACGAAATATATGGCTGCAGTCTTTTATCTTTGTTATTCCGTTACATAATGTTTGCAAAAAGCTGAAACTGAAATGAACAGACTGCTCAGGTTGATCAGCCCTTTCAACTTTTGAACAAGGTTAACCGTTCTAAGGGTTAACTCGTATGCTAGTGAGCATAACTCTAACAATGACGTCAGCAAAGAGGTAATAATTACCTACGCAGGGTACAATTGCTAATAGGATTTCGGTCTGTGATCATACGAATGATGACGAAATCTGATTTGTTTATCACAAGCATGATTAAGGATCGAATTCGGCGACACAAAGACCTTTTCAATTCATCACAAAAATTATAATTTTTACGACTTACAATTGTTTTTTTAAATACTTTAATTTTTGCAAGGAGAAATATTCTCCATTTTTCAAAGCGCAGGCCAGTTTGAGAGTCTTTGCACTGTTTCCGTGGCGATTGAAACCAAAAATAAAATACTATTTTGAGTGTGGTGGGCTTATTGAACTGTCCGATCACAAACTGGCAACAAAATTAAAAGAAAATAGCTGGGTATTTCACTGGTACACTCGTGAAAATGTTTTCGGTACAATATAATGTCACATACATGACATCCTCACTTGGCACAGTGGTACAGCCGCTGGAGGATAAGAATGGGGGCTCGGTCATCTGTTTCAACGATAGACGGTCCGATAGACGTTCTTGTACTTTTTCGTTGTTTATGGCTACTATAAATAGCTCAAATGTGATGAATTGGCGAGTGCGAGACGCTGTGGCAGAAGACATCCCAGATATTATCCAAATGATAAAGGCAAGCTCATTTAAACTTGAGCCGTAGACGAGAACTTGCTATTGGGGAAGCATTACTTAACTCTGTCAAACACCTCTGGTGGTACATATATATCATATATACGATAAATTAATTACCTACAATGACGTAATTTTTATGAATTATTATCCACTTGAAATTTTTTCAAGTGTTTGATTTAAAACATAATTATATATAAGTCAATACGCTTAGCGGCCGGTAGGGCAACAAAGGACACAAGGGTGGGGTGGGCAGGGTGCATATTCTGAACTGTCTGACTTAATAACCCACGTTAGTGCCGTTTTCAATTGAGAGTCGCAAAAAAATCAAAACCTTAGTAACTACAGAGCCAATTGCATTCTGTAGGAATTGACAACCTTCAGCCAACCAACCTCCAATCAAAGTAATTCACAACTTGGTTTTACTAGCCAATCAGAATGCAAGGCAAGTAAAGGAAGCAAGCGCCAAGCACGGGAAAATGAGAGTGGCTAAGTCAGAATAGGTTTCAGTTTTGCACCTGGCCTGGGTTTTTAAAAGGTGAATAACACTATCCACTGAATAAATCGCCATCCTGTAGATAAGTGGTAGCAAAACCAATTGAGTTGTCCAATGAATAGTGATTTATCCAGTAGATATGCTATCCACCGTTTGAAAAACTGGGGCCTGATTGGTTGAAATGTTTGCAAAAGTTTTTTCATCCAATCATGTGATAACCAAAACCAAAGAGATTTCATCATTCCTTTCAACATTCCATTGAAATCTCTGCTTTATCATTAGCCACAAACACCAATATCTATACATGTACATCAATAATTTGGCTTTAAATCCATTTCAATGACTTAGTCATAGTTAAATTCAAGCTACTGCTTGATTTTTTATTGTCAGACCTAACCTGTTTTAAGACCCTTCAAAGCACTGTACAAGACTTCTCCAATGATTTTCCACGTCCTTATGCACCAAAAGAGAGAACCTTCCTTCTGGTGCCTAGCACTTTATAAGAGAAGGATTAAAAAGCATTGTTAGTTTCAAAATTCAGCACATCTGAGATTATTCATTGAAGCAAGGACAGGGCCATAGTTATTGGTATATGGTTTACAAATTTGTTTGATTTTCTAGGATTTGGCTGTGTATGAGAAGGAACCTGCAACAGTGGTAAAAGTCACTGAGGAAGGTCAAGATATTACATATTATCAATACTTAATGGAATTTTTGTTCTGTGAGGGAGTGGTTGTTATTTAAGTGGGGTAGGGTTGGTGCAAATAGGGGAAGGTTAGTGACATTTTATGCAGGGAGAAAGGAGGGCCACATAAATTTATAGCTTCTTCATAACAGAAATACAAACTTTGGGTTGGGAGCCTAGGGGTCCTTTGCACCAGCNNNCTCCCCCCCCCCCCCCCCCATCTAAATAGTGACTGGTTCACCACCACCATCATTTGTGGGTAGAAAGAATTCTCCCTATTTGATTCATTTTAAAAACTATCCATTTTAAATACTGCAGCCATGTTGAGGGATGGTTTTGGAGAAAATCCATGGTTTGGGTGTTTGATAGCAGAGGAGCTTCAGTTGTCCATTAAGAATAATTCCTTACCAAAGATCAGAGCAGTTGGCTATGCTATTTTCCACAAAATTTATTCCACATGGGAAGGAAGAGCTTTGTACATGGAAGATCTTTATGTTGAGCCAGCTTGGAGAGGTATGGATTGAATTAACAGATTGTGGGATACAAGTCTATCACAGGGTCCCCAGTGGGAAGTCACTTACTCCTTCCCCTAAGATGTGATACTAGACAGTACTAGGAAAACCAGCATGATATCAGTCCATCACAGGGCACCCAGCATAGAGTGATGGGGAGTATTAGGACTGCATCCTGGATGGGATTCCAGTCCATCTGAGGGTTGTTAAATCAAGGCATAAATATAACATGGAAAGTTTTGTGACAAATGCAAGGCATCATTTTGTATTGTTATCACCAATGTTTGGTAGTGGTCTTTTGGTACTACTGCTACTAATATTAATGATACTTTAATGCACAAATTCCATAAAACGTTCACATGCGCATAACAAGGATCAGATAATAAAGTAAGATCTACGACAAAAATAGCAGGACGAAAATAAGGTTAAAAATACAATACTACAAAGATGCAAAGGTCCTAAACTATCACACTGTCATAATTGCTTCAGGAAAAGGGATTGGGACAGAGCTATTAAAGAAAGTTTGTCAGGTAAGTTTCAAAAGCACCTATCTTTTGTTTGTAGACAATTTTTTTTTCACATTTCGAATGCAGTTTTCAGATAATACCTCTGTCCTCCATACCTGCAGCACATTGAAAATAAATTTAGTTCCATGGACCAGATTTCAAGGCAGATACTACTGGAACTTTGCATTTAACTTGATAGGCAGAAGAATCCAAAAGCAGTGCATGATGGTTGACGTAAAAAGACACTTATGTCCAGAAATGCACACAATTACATGCACACTCAATTTTGATATCCATCACGAAGTGTGCCATTAAGTCTAAGCATCACGTGCCTATTTAAACAGTGAGATTAGCATTTGCGTTGCTTACGGTTATTTCCAGGGTAGGCTAAATGCAACTGTATATGTTTATGTGAGAAGCACAGTTTGTGACTACTTTGTAACGTGTATTGCTTGTATTTTTGGATACAAAGGAAAATTAGGATTAGTCCAAAAGGAGATGCAAGCGTGAAGCCTTGCCAGCTATCTCTTGTTTTCTAATTTCAGATTGCTCTTGAGAAGGAGTGTGGTAGAGTTGATTGGAGTGTCCTACATTGGAATAAAGTTGCCATAGATTTGTATGACAAAGTTGGCGCCAAACGGCTGGATGAATGGCGGCGATACCGCTTGACTGGAGAACAATTAATGGAATTTGCCGGCAGTAAACCAAAGTAAGGCCGTTTTAAAAGTGCAGGGGTGTTTGCTACAGTTTTCACTTCATTTTCTGCGCATCAAAAACTGTTCAAGCAAACTTAACATCTTCGAGAGCAGAAATTCTTGAACTTCAAGGACAGTGGAAGTTCGTTTCCGCAAAACCTTTTCTGTATTTTCACTTTTTTATACTTCTTGACTGGCATGTGTGACTCTTCTGAAGCGAAGGTGGAATATAATTAAAATAAACTCTGTTCAAAGCTTTAAACCACAAAATCTGGCACGGTTCCTTTTGAAATTGTAAAGTAATAGCCAATCAAACAATTCGACTCTTTGCGATTATCCCAGAGTCTTTCCTGGCGACATCCCGCTGACCAAGGAGCCTGAGGACTCTGGGTACGAGATTGACTGAAAACCGGCATTTGAACGCATGCGCATTTGATAGTGAAAGAAAATAAACGCCTTGGGTGTTGTATGCAAAACAACCACCTACATAAAATTGCCTCCATTGAGCGGTGGTAGTTTTTCATCCTCCATTGTTTACATAATGGAGCTTCCGTTTGGTACCAAATAAAATTCAGCAGTATAAAGTGACATTTTGGCATCTGAGTTGATGAACACCAACTGACAAATCAGTTGAAATTTATATGATAACTTCCGAAAGGGTTGTTTTGCGAGGACATTTGAGTCAAGGGATAGGATCACGAAAGGAATTGCATTCACGTTATTTTCTGAAAGGAATTTGCATGTAAACAGGCCGGACGAGGAAAACCGGCATTTGAACGCATGCGCATTTGATAGTGAAAGAAAATAAACGCCTTAGGTGTTGTATGCAAAACAACCACCTACATAAAACTGTCTCCATTGAGCGGTGGTAGTTTTTCATCCTCCATTGTTTATATAATGGAGCATCCGTTTGGTACCAAATAAAATTCAGCAGTATAAAGTGACATTTTGGTGTCTGAGTTGATCAACACCAAATGACAAATCAGTTGAAATTTATATGATAACTTCCAAAAGCGTTGTTTTGCGAGGACATTTGAGTCAAGGGATAGGATCACGAAGAATTGTATTCACGTTATTTTCTGAAAGGAATTTACATGTAAACAGGCCAGACGAGGTAAGCGTGTGTTGAAACAGAAAACCGTCCAGCGACAAGCGAGGAACGTCGCTGTTCTGTTGCCCTGGTGTTTGCGCATATATATTTTTTTTTATAATCAGTAAACGGAAGCTCTCCGTAAAAAGATGGTTTCTTTTTTTACAAAGTTATTATCTGATCTTTTCATTTCGAAATCGTACGTAAATCGTGTTCTCTATATTCACTAAAGGCTGTTGGACTGTCAAAAATTCCAGCAGAAATTTTTCCTTGTCCGATATAGCGTTCTTATACTGTACCTTTGAAGATAAAGGCTATGATCATGCCGACTTTTTATTAATATGGTCAGGGGGGTGGTGCTGTTTCCGTAGCCTGAGTCCCCGATTATAGTTTCACTAATGGCCTTAGCTTCCGAAGTTAATTTTTTCACAATCCTCTGGCTAATTCTTGGGATAACTGATGTACTGTATTCAAAGGAGTGGGGGTTTTCATTCTTGTTGTTAACTTTATTCAGACCTATTTTTACGTTTAATTTGTTGGGGGATTTTATTTCTGCGATTGTCTCTCTCTTTTGTTTATAAAGAATTCTTGTGTGGTCTTTTCGTTAATCCCTAATTCTCTTTTATCAGCCTTGTTCTTGTCTATGTATGCTTTCATCGCAATTAAATCGACTCGAAAAGTTAAAATGAATAAACAATTAAAATAAATATCGGACAGAGGGATAACTATTTCCATCTCCGTTTTTAATCATATCAATCCCTAAGGCAGTCAAGCTTTTGTTGTACCCGCTTTTAAATCTTGTTTCGTTTACCAACCCTCGTATCATTCATGAAGTCCATTTGTCAACCTGACAAATTAAAAACGACCAGAGCGCAACTTCAATTCTTCCCGGCACACTTCTACAGCATAAAATAGATTAGGACAGACCAGTCACTCGGGTTGACGTTGATGGGTTGATGTGTTTCCGTAAGTAAATCGAACTGAATAAAACACTCCGTTTCTTGGCGTGAAATCTTAGGGCTACCGATTTAAATGAAACAAGTCGCTACGACAAGAGGGACACAAGACATGAAAGACACTCGGTGTTTATTTCTTTGTGGTCCTTTAATGAGTTCCCCCGTCCTCGATCGCCCTCTCTGAAATACGAGGGTGTCGCCCGCCGATCAATTGGAGGAGTCTTCAATTTTAGTAAGTCAATAAACAGTATTTAGTGCGTCAATGAGAGATCTTGGGTTGCCCGTTTAGCCAATCAATTTCGGGATTATTCGTGAAAAACTGACAGCTGTATTTTTCGCCGATATGTCTTTTCACACTGCTTAACTTAGTCAGCCAAGCCCATATGTCAGTCACGAGGTTAAAAAAGCTTAAGCGCGAAAACAATTTACGAATTGAAGGTTTACGGCCTTGGTGACCCCCCCAGTTTTGATTTCAGAATATCGGGTCCTCTGAGGGTGTCATTTAGGAAATACCTACCAAGGAGATCTGAAAATTGACTTCTTTCCAGGTGCAAAGGAGTTTAAAAAACTGCCTAAGGTACTCGTCTCGATTGCAAGCGGACAATACACTTAAACTTCCCGTTCACCCAGTATGATTTTCATCGCCCAAGACTTTCAGCAGTACTTTCCAATCATCGATTCATTTACAAAATCAGATTGTTTTTGCTATGATCTTAAACTGGTTAAGCGCAGTTAAAATTAAAAGGCGCTGAAAAGTAACGACTATTGATAAAAACTCGGTGCTCATTCTTGCAAAGTTCTCGAACGCATTTACGTTGAAAGTGAATGAAAAGTCGTGACATCTCTGGTTGTAGTATTAAGTGGTTGTCCAGTGTTTTTAACTCTCCAAGCGTAACGGTGGATTGAAACTGAAAAGATCTGCAACTTTTCACCACGTGTTTTGAAACAAAGGTAGCGATGGATTTTGAAATGAAAGTTTCGTTCATGGTCTTTCATTTTTGATCAGGCCACCGGCACAGGTGTGTGAGAGAAACACGTCGACGCGGATGTATGACTGAGGAACTTGTGACTCTAAGAATTTCCTAGTGAGGCAAGTAAAACTACACCTTATTATTTCGTGTAGGTCTGAGCCGCAATGCTGTTACCATGTAGAAAACATATCGATCCCTTTGCGGAAATTCCCATTACGTGAAGGTGATTTTTAGCGGACAGTGTTTGTGCAGACAACAAAGACTAAAAGAAAAACATTTCTTGTGCTGAACAAAAACCATGGACGTAATCGTAGACGTTGTATTTAATCTCTGAGTCCAGGAGAAGCTGCTCAAACATAATTGCTTGTTTGGTCATTGTTTTTGCTCAGCTGACGACACTATTAGATGACAAATGAAATCGTTCTGCCTTCATGTGGGTGTTTTTTTTAATCTAAGGTTGCCAGTCTTTCTACTGTTTTGTTTGAAAATAATTTTCAGCTGTCGTATCCGAGCGTTTCACTTTCCTGAGTGAGCCTCGGGAATTGGTCCGCATTGCGTGCAAGGCGTTGGATTTCATGCCGTGTTTGCCAACTGTTACACTGGATTCAAAATAACTGTCGATTAGTCCGTCATTTGATCGAAGTCACGCCCAAACTCTGGACTGAACTAACTAGTAAGTGTAGAAAAAATATCTCAAAAGAAATTGTGTGAATAAATCTTCAAAGAGTGAAAAACAAGTTACTTATTAGTGCATACGCTCAGTAAATCATATTTGTTTGTCTGTGGTTATTACATATAAAAATAACCTCTATATTCTTTCATTGAACCTCCCTTTTTTCCCGTTGCAATTTGCCAGGCTTCTCTATTCACGCAACTTATAAAAATGCATGTGGACCGTGAAAAAATCCGCAACCGAAAGTGTTACTGAACTTATAAAATGCGTGTATCGTCTCATCAAACGAAGGCCGATGGAAACCAAACATATTTTTAGCCTGCGACTGCGGTAAGGTTTACTCATTACTGTTTATTTCTGTTACGCCTGGTATTCTCTTGGTATTCGTTTCGTATTCTGCTGGAATTTACCGTAGCCTTAAAATGTGCGGTTGGCGTCATGGAACGAGGTATGAAAAACAAACTTTTTTTAGCCCTTAAGTGTCGTTCTTTTCAGGAGAAGTCCAGTATCAGGCCCTGGTATAATTGGCACGCAAATGAGGTGCTTGTTTATTTCCTGCTTGGCGTAAGTTCCTGATTCCTTTCGTCAATTGAACTCAAACTTCACCGAATAGAAAGTGTGAAAAAAAAAAGATAATTGGTGAGTTTGGTTTCTCCTTTTATGGTAGGATGTTGCCTTCTCTAATTTTGTTGACGTAATACACAAATCAGTGCAACTGATCGTCTGTGTCCATTAACCAAACAACTAAGAAAAGTAGGTGGACTAAAACCCTACTATGGTTTAGCAGCACTTGCTTTTTACTTTAACTTTGTTTAAAAATAACCGTGACATTAATTTAGATGTGCGCTTTACCTTGGTAAATGTTCAATAATATTTCGAGACATTATTGAGGCTTCGTGAGAGTGAAAGTAACCTCAATTAAAGTAGTTCATTTCTGAGCCAAAATTACTAGTTAACATGTAGTACGACACACTATCGCGTTTTGTCCATGCTACAGTTCACTCGAGTATTAGTGCTACGTCGTCGAACGTTCGACCGTAGACAGACCTGCGCAAAGTTGAATATATAACAGCAAGACTAAATGAGTGTTGTTTTGGAGTGTGGAGACTCGCTCGGTGCTTCGGAAATGTGCCAAGAAGGTGGTGGACGTTGGGCACTGACGCCCGGCATTGAGGTCGCACCGTAAAAATGAGATTATTATGGACTGCAGTTATGAAATGGGGGCAATACCCACGCACACATGCACTCGCCGGTTCTCTTCAGCAGAACTGATCCAACGGCTCCTTATGGAAAGAAACAAACGTGCAGGCCTTGCGGCTAACATTGTTGCTGCAAGGTCACGTCACGGACCACTTCACGCACACGGAACATAACTTGAGCCATCTAATTTTTCATGAAAGTTGTTTTTCAGTTCATTTAGTTTTCCGAAGAAACCACAAAGTTGTCATTATGAAGCTCCGCTCATTGCGGTAGAAAGGAATTTTAAGTGAAATTTTCAGCGAAAACCGCCGTCACATCACGACACGCGTGAATTGCATGGCAGTCTTGGAAATGAGAAGCATTTTACTATAATATTTGATCTCCTTTGAAATCAGCTCTTAAAATGTTGTTGGTGTTTGAATAAACTTTTCTCTAATAACAGGGATTGTAATACTGCATCTTGGTTTAACAATAAAGCTCTAAGTAAGCTTGTTGTCTGCTGAGGCCTGTACTGTTGGCCTGTTGTCTGCCCTCGTCACATCGTTCCAGGACTACGTACATGATGTACAGCCCTTGAGCAATCGCGGTAATCTTATTTTGGAAACATAATCTTCCGAGTTCCTCAAGTTGTGGACTTTTTAATCTTCATATATCCCTCATTCCTCTTGGCGGAAATGATTTTCAATTGTTTAACTTTCGTCCGACTGATCGCTTCGTGTTCTGCTTTGATTATCGTTGATCTTTGGACCATGTCAATCGTATGCCTTATTCAGTAAACATGACTTGTAACCACAAATAGCACTCTTGTTGCCGGCAGATGAATTTTACCAGAACTCTGTGTGTGATGTTTTTCTCCCTTTCAAGTCTGCGTATCGTCTTTACAAAACACCAATTGTATGCAGTATTTTTTTTCCGTGGCGGATGAGTAGAACAGACTAATCTTACATAATGGTCTTGCCTTGTCTTTTTAATGCAGGTTATACTGGGTCATATTTGCGATCAGCCTGAAAAACACAAACAAGTGACGCTATGCGGAGACAGAAATAGATGTCATTTGGAGTCGCGTATAATTTGATATTCAGTTCTGAAAACTTCAAGTTGAAATTTGACACAAGTCTCAAAGGCGTCTCACCTGGAGAGTTGTGTGAGTTTTAAATTGTTCATCCATTTCCTTGGTCCTGTGTGAAGCGTTTACTGAAGCGGCTGGGTGGCTAATGGCCTCTACAGCACTCATCGCGGAGTCCCAGGTCTATCATTTCTGATTTGTTGCTATAAAGTGGCATTCATTTATCCGCGACACAGGGAATGGCGCAAATGTATTTGTTTTGGTAAGGTAATGCAGATGCGAGAGCGAAATGAATTGCACATTCTTCAATTGCTCTCCTCGGCAAAAATCTCATTAGTTGTTCCACTTGATCGATTTGCACTCGATAGTCATGTCTTCTCTGTTTATGGTCTCAGACAGGCTGGTTTTTGGAGTTTGTTACTAACGAATTTATTTCCGTTTGCACCTTCCTCGTATACACTGTCAAACTTTTCCTTCCGAAAGTTCCTATAAATTTAGTGGATGGTCAAGTTGTCAGTCGAACCTTATTGAGTCCATTATCTTACAAATTCAACATTCAGTTAAGAAATTCGCAACATCCTCTTATATCGAAAGTAATGTGGCGCGCACCGTACCTAATGGACTGTTTACTTTGTTTCAGCTGTTTTGCTCTTCGCCTCCAAATACAGCGGTGTTTGCATATTCTGCGACCAAAACAGTGTTCACTCCGAATAGAAAACTGACCAAGTTGCAGTTTTTTAAAGGAATCCTCGCAAGGCTTACTCTGTCACTGTGATGCTACCGAACTTTAGAGCCCGGTTCCAAAACCATCTGAACATTGTTGAACTTTCTGTCAACTTTGTGTTACTCATGTCATCTTTATCAAGCCTGTGCTTCGGCCAAATATTCGCCACTGCTCCCTATCCAAGTCTTCCAACTCGCAAACCAGTGGGCGATGATGGTTTTACAAATGCAAAATTCCCAATTGACGTAGCACCTGACGTGGTGTTGGGCGGACTTTTTCCTGTCCATAGCAAAAAGATCACAGATCGTGGTCCAACTTGCGGTGGTTTGAACGTTGAACGAGGAATCCATAGACTGGAAGCAATGATCTTTGCAGTCGATCGGATAAACAAAGATCCTAATCTGTTGCCGAACATCACATTGGGAATGTTGGCTTATGACACTTGTGGCTGGTATACAAGAGCTTTGGAGCAATCGTTAGAATTTGTCATGGAATCATTGGCTAAGACCAACCCTGTCAACTGTCCAAGCTCCTTTTCTGATTCACCAAATAAAGATCGATTACTCGCTGGAGTTGTAGGCGCCGCAGCAAGTGCAGTTTCTATGCAAGTGGCAAACCTTTTGCGGCTGTTCGACCTGCCACAAATAAGCTACGCGTCAACCACACCTGACCTGAGCGACAAAGCAAAGTATGACTTCTTCGTGCGAACTGTGCCTCCTGATAACTACCAGGCGCGCGCCATGGTGGATATTGTGCGCGGACTGAAGTGGGCTTCCGTGTTTACCGTCAGTTCAGAGGGAATTTACGGTGAACGGGGAATCAAGGAGTTTACCACTGGAGCAAAAGCGGCAAACGTTTGCATCGCCGGGTCGTTTAAGATTGAGGGAGGTTCGAGCGGCGACACACAAATTAACAACATGTTTAATGAGTTTCTCAAGCATCCGAATGTCCATGGAATTGTCCTGTTTTGCACAGATACCGATGCGAGAAGAATTCTTGAAGGAGCTCGGCGCAAGGACAGCGCCGGTAGGTTTATATGGGTGGCAAGTGACTTTTGGGGAACAGGCAAGAAAACGATTGAAGGTCTCGAGGACTTTGCCGAAGGTGCGATTACCGTAAGCCTGACGGAGGCAAGCTTTCCTTCATTCAAAGAGTATTTCACTTCTCTAAAACCCGGAAATCATAGCCGGGTAAATCCCTGGTTTGAGAGCTTCTGGGAAATGCACTTTCAATGTAGCTTGAAGCCAAATGAAAGTACTTGCCGAGACGACTTTTCTCTGAGAAACTTGAACATGCGCATTGACGACAAAGTGCCCTTTGTCATTGATGCAGTGTACGCGTTTGCGCATGGCTTGGACAAGATGTACAAAAGGGTCTGCCCCGCCCAGCAGGGACTGTGTCGCGAAATGATGGAAAACTTTCATGGCAAAACTCTAAGAGATACACTCTTCAACATAAGCTTCACTGGAATTACGGGACCCGTAATGTTTGATATCAACGGAAACGGCCCAGGGAGATACGACATATATCGCCTAAAGGGCGGTAAATACAAGAAGGTAGCCTCCTGGGATGATAGGCTCTATAATACAACCAAACTGTATAATGACGTCAATAACGGATCGATTCCAACATCGACATGTGGTGATTCCTGTGGCGCAGGGCGTCACAAAATGTTTGATTTTGAGGGATCGTGTTGCTGGACTTGTAAAGAATGCCCCGAAAACAACTATGTAAAAGGTGATTTGAAATTTGATTTATTAATGATGTTAGCGCACTATAAACGCCCAGTACGACAGTCGCGAGTTACAGCCCGCCGTCTAAATACGCAGAATCACGCAAGAGGGGAAATTGCGGGGGAATCCACCTTTAGACACTGTGATCAATTGATGTCGTTTTTGCGGCAATTCATATATGTTGCCCAAGCGAAATCGCGAAGTCGATGCAAGCTCTTACTACTTTTTTGTTTTGAATTTTCAGATGAAATTTCTTGCCAGGCTTGTAAACAAGGTGAGCGAGCCAACGCAGAGAAGACCGGCTGTGAATCTCTGCCGCAACGTCATATCGCCCGAAGCTGGCGCATTATGGTAATGGTATTCGCCGCCCTCGGCATCACCTGCACAATATTAGTCGGCATCTTATTCGTCGTCTTTAACGACACCCCACTGGTTAAGGCCTCTGGAAGGGAGCTAACGTGTGCACTCCTATTTGGCTTGTTGTCGTGTTACATTTCTTCCTTCTTTTTACTGGCTGAGCCTTCGGTTACAGTTTGTGCTATCCAGCGGTTTGGTTGGGGATTCTCTTTTTGTTTGTCTTATGCGGCAATTTTGATTAGAACAAATCGGATTGCGAGAATCTTCGAAAAGAGCGGGCGGTCCACTAAGCCGCCGATTCTTATCAAACCATTATCACAAATTGCTATACTTGCAGTTTTCGTTAGTATTGATGTTTCGTTCGCTGGAATTGGCCTCGCAAAATGGCCGCCTGAAACAGTTTTTGCTTATCCTACGAACAAGGATGTCCTATTAATGTGTAACATACAGAGTTACGAC
Organism: Astreopora myriophthalma; assembly: GCA_014634185.1. NCBI lineage: Eukaryota > Metazoa > Cnidaria > Anthozoa > Scleractinia > Acroporidae > Astreopora > Astreopora myriophthalma. Next base: position 2,187,857 of record BLFK01000901.1, read on the forward strand.
ATTGTCTACGCATTAACATACAACGCTTTAATAATCGTGCTTTGTACATTTTACGCATTTAGAACGCGCAAAACACCGGAAAATTTTAACGAAGCAAGATACATCGGTTTTGCAATGTACACAACTTGTATTATCTGGGTTGCGTTTCTTCCTGTGCAATTTGGCGTCAACAAAGACTACGCTACTATAACTATCAGCATTAACACAACTTTAAACGCTACAACTCTTCTGCTGTGTATTTTTGGACCCAAAGTCTATATTCTGGTGTTTAGACCCATGAGGAACCTTCGAAGTAAGTCCCTTAACAGTTGGCGCTCTCAAGACACTGAACAGATTAAAGGCACAGGTAAGTAAAAACGTTTGGTGAGCCTGGATGGTCCGTAAGATCAATTAACCGCTATAATAAATGAGACTTTGTGTCATCTTACCATTATCAGGGCATGTTATTGTGGTACTAAATAGGTGTTGATACGTAATACTAAGTGATTTTTATAGTGTTTTAAGCTATCCTGTTGGTATGCTATGTTTGGTTTGAGACCGTTTAATAATCAAACGGCTTATACACTTACTAGCGAATGCGCATTAAGCTGTTGACACACGGTTCAACATTGTGCGACATTCGTTTCTCAACAAATATTGAACACCGATGGTGCAGCAGCTTGTTGAATGGAATACAGTTTGTTTTTATTTTCGTTCAAGTGCGTTCAACACCGTTCAACGAATTGAATGGCGTATTTCACCATTCAACATGGCATGACACACTGTTCAACATTTGTTGTGCAAGAGCTGCTTGTGTTGCAGCTCAACAAATGTTGAACGGTGTGTCATGCCATCTGGAATGTTGAAATACGCCATTCAATATGTTGAACTTTGTTGAAAGCAGTTAAACGAAAATAGAGACAAGCTCTATTCCGTTCAACAAGTTGCTGCAACATCTGGACATTTGTTGAGCATGTTCAACATGTTGAATGGCGTACTTCAACATTCATCATGGCATGACACACTGTTCAACATTTATCACTTGTATACAAGAGCTGCGACATCTGTTGATCAACAAATGTTGTACCGTGTGTCACCCGCTTAACGTTGACAACAGAAGTGAACTCGGGTTTCAGCACTGTTTTACAAACATAAATTGCAATGTCATCTCACTGAGAAAATACGAGGAAGGCAACAGCGTTTCGCCTCCCAGTTTTAAAGCTGAATGTACGCTTTGAACAGAGTATTCAATATTCACCATCTCCTTTTATACTATAATTGCGAGTATTCACTTAATTTCTCTTTAAGAACAAAGCAAATCATGTACAGACATGGCGGAGATGGGAAAAAGTGAATTTAAAAAATGCCTACAACAACTCGTCATGAAGAACAGCAAGACGAAGGACATTCAGCACAATATTACAAAAAAAAACCACTAACCTCAATCCAGATTACTTGTTGAGTTGTTCCTTCCGTAATTGTTCAGTCACTGAACTTCCCACATTTAAGTCAGTGAACATCAAAAGCTTTCATTAAGGGAATCAAACTTTGTCTCAAGTGACCTGCGTTTCGCCATTGACGCCGGTTAGCACCAATTTGCCGCGGGTCCAAATTCTGCAAGGTAGTCTCTCCGTGCCAACGTGCGCCCGAGGTTTCGTGCATAAATTTGATCTGTCAATGAAATCGACTTTTGATGGTTTCCTTTACGGATTTAGAGAATACTTCGTGTGTATACATGTCAAAACAACTATTCTCTTCAATATCTTTCAATTTGACAAGGCTAAC
>BLFK01000901.1:2189630-2201590 GCA_014634185.1 Astreopora myriophthalma
CTCCCCCCCCCCCACCCCCAGTTTTTTTTTGCCTCTGAAATTAAAAAGATACAAGCATGAAAAGTTTAAAATAAAACTTCATCTCCCAGAGGTTTCAATCAATAACAAGATGTAAATAATTCGCAAAGGAATCACTAAAAATCCTCGTGCTCGGAACGGCCCTGTATCATTCGTCTTTCTAAGGAAGATATGGGAGCTCAAGCAATGACGACGTCGACGACAACGAGAACGCCACAAAACAATAGGCTTAATGAGCAATAACAAAGGCTCCGGACGCTCTGCACGTGCGTTTTACATTTTGGTACATTTCTTTCCCGTTCTCGGCTAAACAACGACGTCAAATGGCCAAATTTGAAGTTTTGTGTATGACGTGAGTGCAAGACGATAAATTTTCCGTTCTTTGCCTTAACTTTAACGGCGTTCATACCAATTCTGTTCCTGAACAGTTAGTAATTGTTTTACTTACGGAAAGAGTTGGAATAAGGGCGAAGTGATTATAACAACGCGAATTTATGTTTTCACGTGACGTTTTCGTAGCCCTCGTCGTCCTTGCTTAAGCTTCCTTCAGGGTGCAAAGTATGCAAAATATACTTGATTTAATGACCCCTCTAAATTGTGGCCTCTGGGCCAAACCCCATTTTATTTATTTATTTATTTATTTATTTATTTATTTGCGATGTTTATACAGGCAATCCAATTCAGCAACGCTGGTTTAAACGGAGGCCTGTTTACATATTAGCATTGTACACACAGTTTACACATTTCATACAGTTGACATATTAGTATACATTCACAATAAAGGAAAATTTTAAAGTACGAAAATTTAAAGACAAACATATACAAGTTATTCGCATAAATGTTTTTTCAAGTTCTTTTTAAAAAGAGAAAGAGTATTCTCTTGCCTAAGGTTTTCTGCCCATTGTCTTCGCTGCTCGACACAGAAGCCATCTTTGAAGTTGCATTGAATTCTAATGCATCTCTGGGAGGATTTGTTACACTAGTTTAAAAACGCTGTTTGTGTGTTGCTGTATTTATTGGCACTTAATGCGTTTTTAACTTCGGTTTCAGCGCATTGTTTTTATGAACTTCTGAAAACATAAATGAGGGCCTCCCAGGAGGGGGGAGGGGGTGATTGTTCCCTTGTTCCCTTTAAAAAATGGGTTGTGTTCCCTTGTTCCCAAAATTAATTCCGAACCTGTTCCCAGCTTTTTGATTCCTAAAAGCGTTAATTTTCCAGTCCCTTGTTCCCCGAGACATTTTGTGTTTGTTCCCCTGCTCAAATCAACGTGCAAACTCAGTCAACTGAGTATTCGTATTTTCATTCCATTTAGGCCGTGGGTCACGGTCGGAGAGTCAAATCACTGAACTAAGTGACAAGAGCCTCGGATTGGGGATAGACAATCTTGCCCGGGAAAATGGGAATACTCAACAGGAGGCAGCGCTGTGAGAAAGCATCGGTAGCTCCAGACCCTAAGGTCTACAGACAAAGATATTGTTTATCTGGGGATATCCTACAGGGGTATACCCCGCGTCTGCCAAGGCAGCCCCCAGGTGTTCCGCGCCACAATGTACCGCTGCTGTTGCGGCTCCGGGTGTTTCCAGTTGTAAGAGAATCAATTAGAAAATCAAAAGTGAACTTGTATAGAGTAGTCATTGGCAGAAAATAAGCCAAGTTTTAAGTTAAAAGGAATACCATTTCCTCAAAGGCTCAGATGTCACTGGATTTTTTTTTTCTGACAAAAGACAACGGAAGAGGTTAGTTTAATTAAGCTGATGAATATGAAGTGTGGTCTGCGTAGCAAGCGTTTCCTACAAACGAAAAGCGAATTGATTTTTTCGACGCTAAATAGACTTAGTTACAAAATGGCGCTCATTTGTAATTCTTGTGTTCATGTAAATCACACCTCCAAGCCTCATTTTAGAAAAAAATTCTTTTGAATTTAGCGCATGGTAACGAGGCCTGGCAGGCTAATTTGCATAAAGACAGAATATTAATTGTTTTGTCCGCTATTTATGAATACGGTGTATATGAAGCACTTTTAGATACTGAAATTGTGTTCATTGACAGCAGTTCTGGGAAATCTTTTTGTTTTCGGTTTTTTAACCAGCATATAAAGATAGCATGCAGCTAGCACTTTTCCCAAATTATTTGACAACGGAAAAATGAATGTATAAAAAGGCAAGAAAATAATAAAAAAGAAGCCATAATTCATACATACATTTCTTTTCTCTTTTCAATGACACATTTTGGTCTTTCAATAACAGCCAAACATCTCAGAAAAATCATTGCAGGTTAGTTTATATAACTTGTTCTACAAAGCCGTTCTCTGCTGTCACAGAAAGCGTCCTTTGTGAAAAGGCATCAAAACTGTATTGATGAGACGGTTACTTTTGTAACTTTAATGGAGTTTTCACAGCTGGTTAAGACATTGAGATGACAAGTTCTAATATAGTTCGAAATCCATTGGTCCGTCCGATGGTCTTCATTCAATAGCAAAATATAATCAATTGTGACGTAATGCCTGACGTTATTAATTATACATATTATTGATTCTCATTTAAGCGATACAAAAACGACAACGCCAGTTTCTTGATTTCAAGGATTTGTGATTTTCAAGTGGAAATAAGAGAGCTTATTACGGCAACATTTGTCACCGAGTGTGCTCCATATGTCATAACTCAACAACACTCATTATTTACTTCTGACTTTGTACAACAGCATTTTCAGAAACTTTGTCATCACTATCATCATCTTTTGTTCCATAAACAACCCATTTGCCATTATTAACAACTGGTAACTTAGGGAGAGGGGGGAGAGAGTTATCTCTGAGTTCAACATAAGCCATGTTTGGGAATGTGGATCTTGGAGGATTAGGAATGCTTGTAATTTTCACAAAATTTCCATATCTGTCCTGGTATCTTTCCTTCAGTGTGCTGTAAAGTTTCTCCAATGCTTCCTGATCCTATGAAATTAAAAAACAACAACAACAACAACAGATGTAGTAATTACTTTTTCAAGTGAGAAAACAAAACATGACATTGTCCAATGTCATAATTAAGGGTGCGGTCTATTGCCCTTATTCTGGAATAAGAATATGGAGGTTCACTCCTAAAAATCACACCTAGGAGAATTTTGATGTTATCGGAATACAAAGGAGATTTTCAGTATCATTTCCCGACAAAATGACAACAGAGATGATAAATCTTCCTTTTATAATTTACCTCCAAAGAAAATCTAGAAGTCATTCTATTTATTATTCCAGAACAGGATCAATGGAATGCACTCTAACTTTCAGTTGCAGTCTCACCCCAAGCAACATATCAGAAGCTGCTTTCCTGCATCTCTCGACATATTGCTGTTCATTTGGAACTTGAGGAGGGATTATCACTTTTTTGCTCCTTCTGTTTATTATGCGCCTTTTGATCATTTTTTCTGCAGCTTCTGCCTCAGTCAGAACAAATCCATCCTCAATCATATCCAGATCTGGAGGTGGACGTCGTCGCAGTGATAATGTAATAAGCTGAAAATGTTGATATATAATTTCCATCACTTTATTGTTTATTTATTCAGCTTTAGTCATTTATTCACCAACTTACCTATATGTGATTAAAATCCCTAGACAAATATATGTTAGAGTGGCAAGGAGGGACATAAAAAATAATAATAAAATAAAATAAAATAATAATAATAATAATAATAATAATACATGGTCCAAAAAAAGAGGGGTTGGGTCCCTCCCCTGAATCCGCCATTGCAATATTACTAAGTTCTAGAAAGAGAACGTTACAGAGACTAGGAAAAAGGCTTTGATGACAGCTTACTCTTACCAAATCACCGTGCTTCTTCAGCTGCAGTGCTTTGCGATGTGTAGTCTGAATACGTTCGTGTTGAACCAGGGCAAGTACCAGTTTTTTTATCAAATCAGTGCGCGGTTTCACGAAGGGATTGACCCTTTTCCTCGTAGGAAACTTTCTATGAGTTTTATAACGAACAGAAATTAAATTAACGCATGGAAAGACAGATTTTAGACAGTTTCCTTCCCTCGCCATTTTCCACCATACAGCAGCCATCTTTGCACCCCAAAGCCTGGCTGCCAAGCTGCCAAGGCCTGGTGACTACAATCGACATACACAGCGGGTTGTAGTTATTGCATGTATGGAGAGACAGGCTGTCCCGTAGCAGAGTACTTTAAAGGATGGCGGCTACACGGACTCGAATTCTGGAAAATTTGCTGAAGTTTAAGCCAAAAAGCAGAGAAAAAAGGAAACGTTTGTATAAAAACCTCATCACCGCTCTTGTTCAATATGAAAGGATAGAAACAACGATCAATAGATGCCATGATTTGTCGCGAGTCGCCGAACGGGTATGAAAAGTGGTTGCTATCGTTGCTATGTCGAATTTATCACTGGCGCGCCGTTGAAGGAAGATTTACACTTTCCAACTTCCTTCTTTGTTTATTCCAGATGATTGACCTTGCTAAACAGGGAGATGAAGAAACCATCAACGGCTGGATTACAGTAAGTCAACACGTTTGTCCTTTTATTGGTTGATTACTCTAGCAGAGTTTAACCTATTTGATTGCTAAAGATTTGGAGAATAAAACGTAAGTTTAAAACAGTACTAGTAGCGGCTTACTCTGTATTAAATGCACAGCGAAAGAAGGTTAACAGCATCTTGTTACCTCATTACCATTTTCATTGTCTGTTTTGTTTTAAAAGAAAAAAGATCTGATACCGAAGGTGTTTGGACATCTTTTGCCTCGTTATGAAGACATGCAAAGTGGATACACAAAAGTGTACAAAATACCCCCACGGAAAACAGACTCTGCCAAGATGGGAATTGTGGAGTTTATTGGAAATGATCTGCCCCGTCTTTTCCCATCAGATGAGGAGCTTAGAAAACTCAAACTAGAAAAATTAAAAGAGAATCATAAAAGGGGAATTCCAATCAAGGGAACTCCTGTGTGACTAGTGAGGCTAGAATTTTCTGCTAGGAAATCTACAAAGAATTTTATCATGATAATAAGGTCTTGCCTCAAATAAATAACCTGCTTTGTCTTAAATTATTTTCAACTTTGGTCAATGCTTGGTAGTATTCTGAGACATTCGATTCGACAGATACTTATGCATAGGGCATGATGATATTTGATTGGAGCACCACCTACATGAACATTTATACATAGAAATGGGGAACAATGAGCTCAGCTGACTGAACTGGAGAGAAAACAAAGCAGCAGTGCTTTGAGTGAATGTTTTGGCCTTGTTACACTTTCACCATTATTAATAAGTCGCATTATCACGCTGAATTACATTACACTGTCGAGCCCATAGACTATTTGGGACACTTTGTATAACAACCTACATAAACGACTGAGCTCATCAGGAGTTCTTGTAGCTCAGTGGTAGAGTATCCGACTGGAGTTACTGAGGTCGTAGGTTCGATTCCCGCCTGGGACTCTGATTTTCTTGGGCTTTGTTGTCTTTAGATCAGTGCAGTGAAATCAGTTTCAAGAGTCACAAGAACTGTGCCATGCATTTAGGAGGTTGTAAAACAAATGACAGACTGAGGGAATTCGCTTGTTTCACTCCTCTCCCCAAAACTATGAATTCTTACAGTCAAAAAAACATTGACAATAACCAATAACTCAACTGCTGTTCCGAAAGCTTGGAAAACCAACGAAGGAAATTACCAAGTCTACACAAGCCTTATCTTTAATAATCTAAACTTAATTAAATTCCAGTGTTATTCGTTATACAAGCTAAAACACACTCCAAAACGATCCGATTATTATGATAAACAACAAGCTGTTTCAAACAGAAGTAGTGTCTCGTTTCGGGAATGGTAAGGCCTGGAGAAAAGATAAACTATTTTGATCGGGCTCCCTTGATTTGTCATACTACAAGAAGGATAAATACTTGTTCATTTCCGCAATACACTGTTTCCATCTTACTTCGAAGCTACAAATACCAATTTTATCTTCAAATGCCAGTGAGTAGCGTAACTTTCCGTCAATCCTCCATTACATGTCTGTTACACATGCACCGTACCACCGTACCCAAACGCGAATTTTTCAAAAACTCAAAGGCATTCTTCTATATGGCATCTTTCCCAAAATCACAAATAAAGAAGTATAACCTCAAATTAAGTTGGGAGAAGTAGCAACGGATCAACAGCAATAATTTCACGAAAGTTCTGAAAAGACAAATCGTATTTAAAGTCAAACAAAATGACCTGTGCTTCCTGTCATATTTGTCTTAATTCCTTCGCTACACTTGGTTAATTGAGTGAAGTGAGTCCTGCGTTTTCTTCTAAATACACGAATTTCGAGTTCCTTCAGCTGTTTAGCATGCCTCTGTTCACGGCTTTCGAAGATTTTATCGCTTCGTTGTCAGATACTTTCGGAATGTTTTGATCATAACTTTCCTTACCCACATTTACGATGTCAAAAACCCTTACACCAACGAAACACAAAATTGACTTTTGTCAAACGTGTGAGGCCTCTAGTTTAATTTGAGGCGAAAAGCGTCTCCCATTGAGATAATTGGAAGAAATGTTCTGGCCATAATGGCAAAGGCAGTGAATTCGGTTGTTTTCGGCCATTTTGCTAAGGGGTTAACCTTACCATTAGCCCGAAATGAGCAAAAAGGTAACCAAATTTGAAGAGTGTAAAATTCCATCAAAACGAGGTCTAATAGCCATATAATGGACTTTTTTGAAACGTTTAAGGCTTCTTCTTTAATTTACGCCAAGAAAATAATCTCTGGGAGCGTTGGAGGCGAAGTTTTGGCCATAAACGCAAAGGCAAAATGGCCGAAAACAGTCAGTTTCCCTGCCTTTGTGTTTATGGCCATAACATTTCCTCTGATGGTCTTAAAGATGCCCTTTTCCCCTCAAATTAAACTAAGTCCATTATTGGGTTATCAGACCTTGTTTTCATGGAATTTTACACTCTTTAACTTAACTTTAACTAGCTCCTTGGAATGAGCCACTTCGTTGCAACTTTTAGAACTTTCTGCCGGCCATTTAGCCACCGCGGATGAATATAAGCCAACTTTCCTTGCTGTGCACAAGGTACTTACACTAAAAGGTTTTCTAGTTTAAGTGTGAGTAGAATGTGAAACGTGCACCTCTAGCAGAAAACGGAAACAGAGGCCATTTCCAACATCGCGAGCTGAGCTCTTCGCTTGCAGTAGGACTACTTTGTGTACTTCAATAAGTCAATCCAACAACCTAGGTTTTGTCGGTATCACTGATACGTGTTTGATACAAACCTTCCGCTGCCAAACAAGCAATTAAATGCAAGTCAGGCTAATGCTTAAGTTTCGTCGCTTCTTCGGATCACTGAAAAAGTCATTTTATGATTTAAATGTAGTCACTACGTCTCCCAAGTGGTACATACATGTATTAGATCACCAGTGAACTCACGCATGCACATACATCAATCCAAACAAGTAAAAACTCTGGACCAGTAGCAGTACCTCTGGACGTGTTGTCTGAGCGGTGTACCATGACGAGTCTCCCCGAGATTTCGGCCCGCTGATCGCTTATACCAACCCTCAGTTCGTCGCTGCTTTCAGATACCCGTCCACGACAGCCTGTCTGTCCGCGACGCGGCAGAGAGGGATAGAAATGTCGTCCCCTAGACCATATGCGACAGATCCCTTTCGTACTCACAGCTCAGTTCCGGTTAACTTAATGTAGGATTTGGAGCGATATATATTTGAGATTGTCGTAATTTTCTCTTTCACGTGGTATGCATTGGAGTAGACGGAAGTCCGGTATCAGTAGTCGGTTTGGAAAATTAGCGCATGCGTATTTGCTCAAATTGATAAACTTTTACCGATTTGAGGTGAAACGGCCTCCGTTGGCGTCTCTCAGCAATCCTTGACACGCTCCGCACGTCGCGAAACATGAACCCTGCGACAGGAGATTATCAATGAGGGTTTTAAGTGGCATAGTCGACTTTCACAAGAGATTGGATCCATTTGGATTCGGTCCTGGGTAAACATAGCCTTATATATACACAATACTGCTGTAATAAACGTCGAAATTTGAGGTCTATTATGAAACCAGAAACGGATTGTCTTTCCCCAATTACTGATATTCTAGAGGTCTAAAGGAGTTAAATCCTAGCATGTAGGACGGGTAGGCGTTTTTCATGCATTCCTGCTGAGTCCTTGCTCATCGTTTTCAACATCTTTTCCAAAATGATCAACAAACCAGCAGGTCTCAAGAGCAAGCCCAGGCGGCAATTTCGTACCACATAACTTTATCAGTTTCGCAAATATCGCCAAGCAATCTTTCCACCAAGATCATATATGTGAAAAGCTATGTTTAATCGTGTAGAGCCCGTTATTACCTGTGTATAGCCCTGTACAGCCACATATAGCAATGTACGGCCCTTTATGTCGATCCCTTTAAGGTTCGGTATAGCCCAGCATATCCACGTGTAGATGTTTTTAGCTGTTCGTATCCCTGTGTAACCGCATATGTAGCCCAGTACAGCTGTGTATACAACTGCATAGCTGTGTACAGCCAAGTGCAGCTATGTACGGCCCTGTCATAGACCGAATGCATAAATGGCTGCCAATTAATTATTCTTTTATCTTTGTGCTAATTAGCCTCGCTAGCCTCGTCAACATGCGTAAAATTCAAAAGAATCTTTACACAAATATGATGCTGGTGAGTCTATTTAGTGTTTATATAAAAGAATATTGGAATAGGCCACCATTTATGCATTCGCTCTATCTTTTTTGCTCATTTCGGGCTAATTGGTAAGAAAGTAGCCCATTGCACTGCCCGTTGCGTTTATGGCCAGAACTTTTCCTCTAACGCTCTTAAAGATGTCCTTGTCGTCTCATATTAAACTAGAGACCTTAAACGTTTGAGAAAAATTCATTATAGGGCTATTAGACCTCGTTTTCATAGAATTTTACACTCTTTAACTTGGTCATCTGTTTGCTAATTTTGGGCTAAATAAGGTTACGGCCTTAGCAAAATGGCCAAAAATAGCCAATTTCACTGCTTTGGGGTTTCGTCGCACTTTCGTCGCGTTCACCTCCAGGTTTACTCTTGTTCTATCTGCATGCCCCGTCTTGCCCAGTCTAATTTTGAGAGCTACGCATGTGCCATTAGTTCCCAATTGCAAATTTGAGGCCAGCCATTTATGGTCATAGCCCTCTCGGAACCATAACTTGGGCTTCTCTGCCCAAGTAATAAGTCGCAAACGAAGCAGCAGTGTCGCTGGCCTATGGACTGGGTCATTTTTTTGTTGGATTCCAAGTTGGCCTTGCCCCAACATTTTGGGGAGAAGCTCAGGGCTGTTTCGGAGCAACGACTCTTCCTTGCTTTTCGTCTGAGATGAATCTGTTGGTGTACTCGATGCAAAACAAGTTCTCCCGTGTTGCATTTCTTGCTACTTTCTTAAGTTGACTCAGTCGGCGACGTTCACTGACAACTTCTTGACGGCACTTGTGACTAACATGAAAACTGTCAACTTCAATGTGAAACTTGTTAGTATAATGCAGTTTTGCATGTTATTTTGGCCTTATGAACTCCCACTGCGGGTAAAAAGTATCTCTTCGTGGTGTTTACCAACAGCATAAAAGGAAAAGGAGATTAAATGCCCGCTGAGTGGTGAAATCCTATGGTATTTGCTAGCTTTGTAGCCAACGGTTTCAAACAAAAGGCATGGGGATATCTGTTGTATCTAGAGCAAAACTACTAAAAAAAGATTAAATTGCGATATCCCACTGTAATGTGTGAAAATACATTAAACATATTGTAGCTGCGAAAGAACTCAAATGTAACACAGCTTCCATCAGCTTAATTCATGTAATCCTTGTTTTACCTCTTAAAGCGGTTTTAAGTGGAGTGTCCAAACTAGTCAGTTGCGTGATGGCCTTAAATTTGAATTACTATTACTACAATCTCACGACATTTCTCAGAGAATCACGAGCAAAGTCAGAGCTCAGAGCCCTATTGTGACTCAGTTGTGCGGACTTGCTAGCAAACGCTTTGGGCACGGGTTTGGTGCCCGCTACGTGTATTTGCCACGAGTACTGATTGGCTTATTTAATTGCTCTGCAATTTGCTCAAGTCTATATTCAATGGATGGGGAAATGAAGTGCATATTTCATTTGCTGTTGGAATGGTGGCCGGATGTGTGGCTTCGAATCTCTCAGCCAATTCAAGGTTTCCTTCTTTTTTCTTGACTCCTTTGAAATCACGTGCCATCTTCTTCTCAGTTGTTTGAACTCCTTCCAGATCAGGCTGCAGCTCCCTCTAGAAAAGTCAATGATATTTATACTTTGACGTTGCCATGGTGTCAAATTGTTTCCGTCAGAAATGGAATCAGCTCCCTTATTTTGGCAACGGACCAGGCTTCTCTCAGAGGCTCATCGTTTTCTCCTTTTATTGTCCCTCTCTTTCGACCGGAACTGCCTCTTTGCCTAAAATCGTGTGCAAGTGTAAGATAAAGAGTTTGAGTTTATGCTACTTGCCAACTATCTGTACTGAAAAGGAAGTCCCAGTCACGTGTAAACCCACTCACCTGTTCACTGGTTCGCACCACTTTGGGGATATCACCCTCCAGATTAGCGATATTCACGTCAGCACCATGTGCCAGTAAAAGTTTGACCATATTGTCCATGTCCCTGCCGCTGGCCGTATGCAATGGTGTATTTCCTGCAAAAGTCACTCTGTTCACGTCAGCACCTCGTGATATCAAGTACTCTGCCACGTGATACTTCCCGGCTTCCACTGCGTGATGTAATGGTGTGCGACCACTATTAGAATCCTGCATTGTTAAAAAAGAAAGCGTCACCCAACTGGGTTTTTCATTTTCATACTTAACTCCACCAGGAGCCCATCGATCCACCATAGAGTTCCATTTATTTTATTTTCAATAAACTTGTTTCACAGTGAAATTATAGCGTCGATACCGACCTGTTCATCAATGGCGGCTCCCATATCAAGGATCGTTGCTGTTAGCTGTATACTTCCGTTTAAAGTCGCTACATGAAGGGCGGAAAACCCTGAAAAAAAAAAGGAAAAACAATTTGTGTATGATGCGACTGCTCAGGCTTGGTTTGATAGAATCAAGACAAGCTCCAGAGAGGTCATGATTTCCGGTTCTGGTTTTTGTACAAGAACTGTCGTCTGATTGCCCTTGCTGTAAATTAAGCCTTATTTACAATTAACAGTAAACAGTAAGCGGTACTTGTTTTGGGGTACAACTAAAATGTAAAACTTATGACCAACCTTCAGTAACCTGCGCGATTTCCTTACACCAGCGGAGATATTGCTTACAAAACGAACCACTTATTAAAAGACTAAACTTTCTTTTAATCACCTTGAGAATTTTTCAATTCCAATCGGATCTCAGCAGCACGGCTTATCTTTGTGACGTCACGTATGGCATACACGCAACTGACGTCACCTTCTTGACAGGCCAAATGCAGAGCTGTCTGTCCGTGCCTGTCCATTAAATTGACATCTGCCCCGCCTTCAATCAGCTTTCGTACCATGTGTATCTGGTGGGTAATCACGGCAAGGTGGAGTGGAGTCTAAAAGAATATGATCAAAACGACGTTGTCAACGATTCCGATTTTTCACCCTTCTAAGGAGGAAAGTTATGCCAGGCTTTCATGAGGCATGAAATGGCAGCAAGGAGACCATAAGTGTATGTAGGATCCTCGGAACAGTTAGCGCGTCGGAATGAGTCTGTTGACGACCTTTCGAAAACAAACGGCGGAGCACTGGGCCTCGGGTATAATCAGGGTTCACGAAGTGTACTACTAACGCTCTTCCTCTAGCCTCTCCTAAAAAAAAACACAAGAACTTCATAAAAATAGGCCATTTCCGAATTCATTTGAGCCTCTTTTTCAAAGCGAGTCGTCTTTCTTCCGAAAATGAGTTGTTATTCATATGCAAACTGAAACTAATTACCATCACAAAA
>BLFK01000901.1:2201600-2223261 GCA_014634185.1 Astreopora myriophthalma
TCAAGGATCGTTGCTGTTAGCTGTATACTTCCGTTTAAAGTCGCTACATGAAGGGCGGAAAACCCTGAAAAAAAAAAAAAAAGAAAAACAATTTGTGTATGATGCGACTGCTCAGCCTTGGTTTGATAGAATCAAGACAAGCTCCAGAGAGGTCATGATCGCCGGTTCTGGTTTTTGTACAAGAACTGTCGTCTGATTGCCCTTGCTGTAAATTAAGCCTTATTTAGAATTAACAGTAAACAGTAAGCGGTACTTGTTTTGGGGTACAACTAAAATGTAAAACTTATGACCGACCTTCAGTAACCTGCGCGATTTCCTTACACCAGCGGAGATATTGCTTACAAAAATGAACCACTTATTAAAAGACTAAACTTTCTTTTAATCACCTTGAGAATTTTTCAATTCCAATCGGATCTCAGCAGCACGGCTTATCTTTGTGACGTCACGTATGGCATACACGCAACTGACGTCACCTTCTTGACAGGCTAAATGCAGAGCTGTCTGTCCGTGCCTGTCCATTAAATTGACATCTGCCCCGCCTTCAATCAGCTTTCGTACCATGTGTATCTGGTGGGTAATCACAGCAAGGTGGAGTGGAGTCTAAAAGAATATGATCAAAACGACGTTGTCAACGATTCCGATTTTTCACCCCTCTAAGGAGGAAAGTTATGCCAGGCTTTCATGAGGCATGAAATGGCAGCAATGAGACCATAAGTGTATGTAGGATCCTCGGAACAGTTAGCGCGTCGGAATGAGTCTGTTGACGACCTTTCGAAAACAAACGGCGGAGCACTGGGCCTCGGGTATAATCAGGGTTCACGAAGTGTACTACAAACTCTCTTCCTCTAGCGTCTCCTAAAAAAAACACAAGAACTTCATAAAAATAGGCCATTTCCGAATAGCCGATTTCCAAGTTGCTGTTTGCCTCTGGTTGAAAGCGAGTCTTGGTGCACAACCATTCAAATGGAAATGAGTTGGGTATTTTCATGCAAATCAAACTCATTATCATTTGAATGGTTTAGCACCAAGACTCGGTTTGAGGCATAGGCAAACAGCAACTCGGAAATGGCCAATTCATTTGAGCCTCTTTTTCAAAGCGAGTCGTCTTTCTTCCGAAAATGAGTTGTTATTCATATGCAAACTGAAACTAATTACCATCACAAAACTTTTGCACTTAGACTCACTTTGAAAAAGAGGCTAACGTGAATTCGGAAATGGTCTATTCATTTCAAGTGCCTACCTGTCTACTGTAACTAAACTTAAGAGGACATCGAAAGCGATGCGTCACCTGTCTGAGTTTGTTGTAAATATCAATTCCTTTACACTTCATTCTCTGGATAAAAAAGTCAGTCAATGGTTGGTCGCCCTGCACAATGGCGATGTGAAGAAATCTAAACAAAATGGAGGAAGATCACGGGAAAATGTCAAATGAAAAAAAGCAAACAAACAAACAAAATAAACCCCCTTTTCTGGGTGTCTCAATAAAATCTCAGAATAAATTTATGAGTCAAATGCAAAATTTGTCTTCAAATCGAGGACGGGAATTGACTCTTTAGTCTCCTTCTCAACTTCAACGTCTTTCACTTATCAACTAAGTTTCATCCCGTAAACGTTGGAAAAAAAATTGTAAGTAGTTATATGTCGATAAAATATATTTTAAATAACGTTGACATTTCGTGCGCATGACATGCACACGCACTTCAAGTTCAGGGGCAACCGATCTAGTTCCCAGGGCCCGCTTTCTTTTGGTCAGCATCGGGCTGGCTGTGACCAGAGTCCGTGTTCTTGGTGCTGACCAAAAGAAAAGCGGGCTCCGGGAACGAGACTCAGTGATAACAGGAAGACTTTGCTATTCCGTGTTTCAGCTGCAAGCATTGAACCGATTGTCATGTGGGCTCAATCTGTCAAGTCATGCACAGGAATTCAATGTATCGAGGGGAAAAACAAGCATTTTCTATGAGGAAAATGTTTCTTTAAGAAAGATAAAACCCTCTGCAAATTTGTTGTGATGTCCCTAAAATAATTTTTGGCGACCGAAGAAATAATTTTTTTAATCTTTCATGGAGTCCTTGGATCGGATTGAAATTCGAGAAACGGCATAAATAGGCGGCTTTACGAAATACTAAGTTTCCCATTTTGGACGATGAATTTCCTTGTTACTGAAACACACACACGCATGAGATGATAGCCCGTTATGTCTGTCTGCTTAATCTAATGATTTCCAGTCGTTTCTTTAATAGAAGTGAAAATAGATTTTTCCACAACGACTTCTACGTGACTCCTGGATTTGACGATCACCACTGGTTCAAAATCTCCTACTGTTCACGATACGACGATCGCAACTAAACCGAAGATTTTAGGCATTTGGAGAAAATTTCGATATCGTCTGTTTTTTGGTACCCTGGTCCCACTGTTTTCGGCCCATGTTCTTTCGCAGTCGGCACTTCAAGACAGGGCGGTAAATCGGCGACAACGAGACCACCTGTGACCACAAATTAAACCGACAAAAGCGTCTCGTAACTTAAGAGCGTCACTTTGGTTAACTGAAAGAAAAGCCACGGAGTTTCAGAACATAGTTTCGTATCTAACTTCGCAGTCTAATCAACTAGGACACAATAGGACAAAGGCTGAAAGAAAGCCATACGATTGGTTGTAGACTTTACGCGCCACGACAACTTCCTTTCGTATAGAGAACAAGAAATTTCTATGATTCTTCGCAATAAAGTGAAGCTCATCCTTCCAAGCTCTCAACAATGTCCCCTTTATTTTGGGTGTTTATTCGAGGTTTGTAAATATGAGTCAGCAAGTCCTTGCCAAATTAAGTCTGCGCAAACGGCAAAATTAATCTGATGGCGTAAGCGATATTTTAATCCACGTTTCTTCGGAGGGCGGATGTGACTTTTCTTATACAAAATTTCGACGTTGAATCTGACCGGACTTTTGGGAATGCATTCTGCATTGCACGCCGTTCTCCTGGTGGCCCTTACACTACTTGATTACAATTATGGAACAGGCGCATTTATTTGTATTGAAGTTGAACGAGCGATGGCAAATGAAGTGACTAAAAAGATTAAAAATTAATAATATTTCTAGGCAAAAAATGTTTTAACCCTTACGTATCTCCGTCTTCATCCTGTGCAAATAAATCGGGCATTGGTGATGTTTCCGCTACAGTTCGCACGCAGTGGCCAAGTTGTCCACCAGATGAGGACGATCGTCTATCAGCTGCTGAAGTATTACAAGATGGCGACGATGTGCGAGTCCACGCCTTTATATCACTTTTATTAATCTCAACGTGTTCAACTGCACTTTTTTTCACATTTTTCACACCTCCGCCATCAGCACGAACATTGTCCGAAGAAGCGTCCGAACTTTGACGATCGGTGGTCTTCGACTGTGTCACGCAAGGATCGTTTTCACCAATAGCCGTACAAGACTCTTGGTTTCCCTGATCCAAAATTTCCTTTTTTTCTGTAGATGGAAGTCTTCGGTAACGTTTTTGATTTTCTCCTAAAAGTAACCGAACATTGTGTCATAGGTGAGGTGCTATTGTTGAGAATCTTAACATCAAACAAAGAGATGAAACGTGGTCAAACGAAAATGTGCTTATACATCACATTTTTTCGTTAGCTCACCACCACCACTGGCCATGAAGTTGTTTTGTTCCAGACTGTCCCTTCTTCCTGCATTTCAGGTTTTCGTAGACGATGTTTCATAACTTATCCTGTATCCCACAGTTAGTAAGAGGGAAAGACATCTTTGTTGGCTTGTTGTAAGATAATGCATGTATGTTTGTCTTTCGTGATGCTAATGTCTCTTTGTGCCTTATTTGCCCAATCAGGGAACGCTTGGGAGGGGTTTCCCCGATATTGAATAACCACTCTTTTTTGGCTTCAAACGAGTTCCTCTAACGTATCAGGCAGTCTTATGACTTATATAGTTCGATTATGTACCCATCCTAAACTCTGAAAATAATTAAAAAGAAGAACTAAACCTGGTTAAATTGCCACCAGTCAAGCTGTGCAGTGTTTACAGAAGATACTCCCATACGTGAGCTCGCCGTAAGTATTCAGAAAACAGTATTTCACACCCTTCACTTTTCCGCCGATTTTCCGCCGATTTTCCGCCGACAACGGAAAAGCTGGACTTTTTTCACTGCACTTCGTTATAAGGCTCGACGTTCATTCGCTGGTAAATGTATAACTTATACCAAACCTATGTAACTGATTGAGCAGGTCCTTTTTGTGCCATTTCGCGCGAACCTCAGCCTAAGTTTGTGCAATGCATCATAACCAACCAGAAGAAATTAGTTACACTTTCACAAATCCTCTTCCGCTTGTAGGTATTCGCACTCGACAAGTAAGTCAAGAAAGAAAGTATTATTTTGGTATATATAAAAACATTGTCACGCAATCTTGAATGACAATACATTCGCCATATATTTTGTTCAGAGTAGCGTTGGGTAGCTAATATCTCCGAGCATTTACCCACCCAACCATGACATACCCCAAAGGCCTGACCCACACCGGGCAAAACGTCCGCCACTGTTTGCAAACAGTGAATGAATTTTCTGCAAACGTCGCAAACAGAGTTTATGAACAATGAAGTGTTGTGAGCGAGACGTGGTCTAAGGCGATTTATTTACCTTATCCGAGAAGACTACAGATTCTAAACATTTGCAGGTATTGTTACCAAGGCAGCACTTTCTCTTCAGATTTTGGCCGTGGGACTTTCTGTGCTTGTCCAGTGTTTCACAGTGCATGTGTGTCAGGCCTCGTGATATGTTTAACAAATCGACAGCAGTTTTCTATGGTCTATACTCTTATAGACCATAAAATGACGTCATAAAATGTTCAAAACTCAAGTGAAACCGCGAGCCGCAGGCGAGTGGTTTCACTGCCAAGTTTTGAACATAAGTTTCTGTAATAAAGCTATTTATGATGCACTTTTCCTTACCATGGGCTCCTGACCTTACCTATCAAGAGATTGTGAGCCATAATTTTCATAGTTTCAGCAAGCTAGTTTAAAAAAACAACCACAAAGTGTTGTGATACACGTATCAACAGCTGAGCTATCGAGCCACCATGATTTTAACGTATTCTTGTCTTAAAAAGGACAGGTGTCTGAAGGCCGGGATACTGAGCTTCACTGCTTTTTTTTTGGGGGGGGGGGGAATTCCTATCCGGGATACACATATCACTGCGACACTACCCTGAATATTGTATCAGGCCTTCCAAATCAACGGACCATGGGGGTGGGGTCTTCTTTCTCCCACCACCCTTGCCCCCTGAAAAGCCGGGTTACTGTTACTCTTTTGGTAGACCCAAGCCTCTCTCAACCTTGGATTCAAAATGGCGTCCTTAGGTGCAAGAGGATTTGGTCTCAAATAATTTGGTGAGAAAGTCAGCAAATCTTTAAAATATACAGATTTGTAGACAGATATATAAATATCTGAGTAAGTCATCTAAGAGAATTCCCTACATTAAGCTGACGTTTCTCTCTTTTAAACAGGATTCTTGCCTTAAAACCATATCACCGAAGATGATAAGTTTATAAGCTTTAGATGTTGGAGGCGTGCTCATGTAATGGCTTAGTCACAGGAATTTTTTTTCTAAAACAAGATCAGCATCTTAAGTGAAGTGAACTGGTGAGCCGGAGGAAGTAGTCACTAACAGCTGGAGCAATTTAATAATGCTTTGCAACTATGAAAGCATCATAAACTGACATTGTGATCATGATGCCTTGATGGGAACAACAGACCAAATGGAGGCGACTGAAAATACTCTCGGTTTACAACATGACACCATCAATATCATCCTTGAATTTGCACCTCCAGACTCTGATGCAAATAAAGAGAATGGAGTTAAAATAAATGGCAGCAAAGACGGATCTGCAGTGAATGTCGAACAAATCTCACCGCAATTATTTAAATCAGCTTTTTTATCAGAAACCTCAGCCACAACCAGTATAAATAGCATAGAAAGTTCAGCTGTCAAAATCCAGGAGATACCAAGAAGTGGTGTCATTAAAAGACGTAAAACGTACAAGCCACAGAGAAGAACTTCAAAGCAACCAGAGTCATATTCGAAAACACCCTTTGTGTCAAATTCAACAATTTCACATCTAAAAAGACCTTCTGCCATCAGTCTACACAATCTCTATATTAAAAATGGGAAAGTTCCATGTAGTCAATCAGTTCAAAGTGAAGCGAAGCAGCAAGAAGTGACAAATAATTCACCACAAGAAACAAACCCTACAAAGCAGGAAGGAGGTAAGCAGATCAGTGATGCCACGAAACAGGCTCTTAAGAAGTTTTTGACAGCTAAATGTACGGGAAATGGTGGTGGTAAAAGTGGTGAGCCTGGCAAGAAGGCAGGAACTATTGGTCTGGGAATGAACATTAATTTGTCTACTGAAGAAGATGGAAGTTCATCAAAGCAAGATGAAACACTTGCAAACTATGGAATCTTCATGGAGAGCTGTCAATCAGTTTCATCTATAGTGTCTGTCAACAAGGAAGCATTACCGATATTTCCCATTTTGCCTGTTGAAAGTGCATCAAAGGAACATGGAACATATGTAGATCATGGAATTCCAAAAGAGAAGAATGTCCCATGTATACTCACAGGAAGATGCAGTGAGAAACAACCAACTGAGTTGTCTATTTCCAAATCAGGTTCTTCAAGTCAAATCCAGTTCTGCTTGGATTTCAATGAAACAACAGCTGCTCCTTTGGGAGATAAAATCAGTTTACCTTCACCTCAACAACCATATGGTGCACAGCTTGATGGTGAATATAATCAAGAAGAAGAAGAAGCAAGGAACATTGACATTTCTGCATCTGAACAAGGTGAGATGAAGCTGGATAGACCAACTTCTCTGAATTTAGCAAAAGTGTGAAGTTTTGTAAATAAGTGAATTTGATCTTGAGCAGGACTAAAAAAACTGATATTTTAACATGGTCAATAGTTTGTCCCAGCATAAGACATTTTTGGTCAGTGTTATTAAACTACTATAAATGGACATGTCATTGTTAGACTCTGAGGTGCCTACAGAGATAGCCAGTGCAAGTTCTGCAGCCGATGTTCCAACTAAAGAAGCAACTTTGCCAGTCACTCAAGAGGTGGATGTTCTTGTGTTGGATTCCATCTTGGAGCCGCATGTCACAGACCAATGCAAAGAAAGATCTCAGGATGTGTCACAAGTAGAATCAGGTAACTTACATTTTGTGAGATGCAGGACTTGTTTGCATAGCAGGAGCTTATTTTTACAGACATTTTGATGCAGTTTGAATTTTGAACTTGGCAGACTCTCTCACATGACCCCATTACTTTCTGGTGACTAGCTTGGATGTGTTATCACTCAGTTATAGGAGATGTAACAGAATATGCAATTTCCGAGTTCACCTCAAGTGTGAAGTCTTCCTTTTGAAAATCAGTTTTCACTCATATGCAAAGTAAAACAATCATGGCAAAACTTTTGCACTTGGACTCACTTTGAAAAAGAGGCTTTAGTGAACTTGTAAATTGCCTGTTTGGTCCTTTCAATGGACTATGTGACATTCAGATCCAGAATGTAGAAGTTTCTTCTTCCAACATAGAAATATTAACCACTGTATGAAATCTTGTAGGAGCCAAGAAAAAGAAGACCAAGAAATCTATTGAGTGTGTGGAATGTGGGAAAGTTTTGAAATCAAGCAAAGCATATCAGCAGCATTTAAATATCCATTATGACATAAGGCCCCATAAGTGCGATGAGTGTGGAAAGTCATTCCGTCAACGAGGCCATCTTGAGAAGCACAAACTACTACATAGTGGTGAAAAGCCATTTGTCTGCCAATACTGTGGACATGGCTTCAGATGCAAGTATTTACGTCGTGACCACGAGCGAATCCACACAGGAGAGAAACCTTGTAAGTGTAGTGTTTGTGGTGAGATGTTTCGCAGCTTGCAAGTTGTATCCGACCACCAAAGGAGTGTGCACAAGCTTTGTCCTTCCAGGTCTCATTGTATTGCACATGCTGTTGGAAAGACTGCCTTTAAGTGTAATATATGCCATAAGACTTTCAGTTGGTCAAGTGCACTTTCAGCACATAAAAAAACCCACAGTGATGTCTGGGCCTACAAGTGTGAAAAGTGTCCAAAGGTTTTCAAACTTTACAGTAATTTATGGAATCACAAGCGGTCACATTCAAAAGCTAAGCCCTTTAAGTGTGATCTCTGTGGACAGCACCTAAAAAGACGTGGAAATCTTAAGCGGCATATTCTCACTCAGCATGATCCAGTGGAAGCTGAACAATGTCTGAAAACAAGTCAACATTTTGTAGCTTCTCACGCTCAGGCAAGGAAAGCTTAATAGACCACGTGGGTCGTTATGTTCTCAAATAAACAGATATAAAATTTGTATTGATGGTGTGTATACTAAGTAAAAAAAGAAGGAGAAAGATGATTTATATTAATTTTTATTGGTTACGTTAAGGATATTTCTTCCAGAAAAGAAAGTAATAAGGTTGAATGTTATTGTTGCAGCAACTCAGAGTTATAGTTGCTAGAGTATGTGGTAGTATTTCACTCATTCATGAAATTTGTGTGGTGATATTCTCACAAACTTTCGGAAAATAATGTTCTGAATAAAACTGATTAGTGTTCCTGATTTGCCTGCCTGTTGTTAAATGTCTCTCAATCAGGGATTATTAATTTTAAGGGTGCAACCATGGGCTTCTGCATTTCATAATGCTAGATTGGAAGAGACTATAAAATTCAAAGTTGTCAGTGGTCCTGAGTGGCCTCCTTGCCCACTGCAATTGATCCAAAGGTGGATGTAGATATTTGGAGATCTGCTAGCCAGACAATACACAGATCACTTGATTAGCTCTGAAGATGACCTCTGCTCAGGACTACTCTCACCCGGACAATAAAGTCTCCATTGCAGCTGTCTTTTGAGATGTCACACAATCCTCTCCCTTAAGTCTCTTTGGGGGGAGTGTTGTGTGACATTCTAAAAGACAGTGGTGATGGAGACTTAGTTATGATATTACTCCTGGGTTCAAATCATTTTCAAAGATATTGTTGTCATCACCAACCAGAACCATATTAGTTGCAGAGACAAAAGACTCTTTTTCCCGAAAAACAAACAATCAAACAAACAAACAAACCAAAATCCATAAAATCACGTGCGATTCTCAGGAACACGTGAAAGTTTTTGGTCAGCGGTCTCTCATTTTAATCAATAGCAACTTTACACGTCGAAGACCGAAAGCTTCAAAATTTCTTTAGGGGGAATTCAGAATGCAACCTGTTTAGTGCTTCAAACTCTGTGTCTCTAAAGGAATGGAAGCTTCTAAAGAGCCTGAAGAACCTGCTGCCATAAATAATCTACAGAATAAGGCCCCAGCTTTTATTGTCGACGTCTGGTTTGCTGGTAAGTTGTTGTCAGAGACACTTCCGCTATTCCGTCGTCTTTGTCCAATTCTACAGTTTTTATTGGGACGTTTGGAACATTCGCTGAATTACCTTATCAGCAAACTAAAAAAGCTCTTACTCAAAAGTAGAAAAATGTGAAAATTTATTTCTTATGCCTTAGTGTGAAGAACGTAAGCCTGTGCATACTACTAAGCGGCCTGCATAGTAAAAGTAAAACGAAAGGCCGATTGCATGCAGTTGTATTGTATGGCGAATTTTCAGCCTGGGCCGAAAATCGGGCGCTGAACAAATGCAGCATGTAAAAAAATAGCAGTTACATGAACAAAGTCTCTGCCCGGTCTGAAATGGGCTGAAAATTGCAGCCTACTTTGAAGTAACCGTGTTGCAATTTTCAGGCTGGCCAAGCGGCTGAAAAAACGACTTTTTTGTAATTAAGTAGGATGCTTATGGGAGACCACTTCGTAGATCTTTGTAAAATGGGCTGATTTCGAAGCAACTCAAAAGATTTTTTGTTAAATTTTTGAAATGGTTGAAATGCTTTGCATGGTCCGTAGCCATTAGCAACCAAAACATGGACATTACATAGTATTTTGATTGACAGTTCATTAGACCTGGATTACTCTACAGTTTTGGAAATCAGTCTAGCACTAAACCCTTCTTTGAACAACTTGGCCTTTTCTTAAAAAAGACAACTTGTCTTTTTGGTGGATGTTACATGTAGGAGGGGAAGTTTGTTTAAGACTTTAAGGACTACTGTATGTTCTCTTCAGAATTATTTGCATCTAGATAATGACTGTTGTAAGGTGCTGCCTTTTATTTGACTCGTAAACAGGTGTCAGTTTTGTAGAACAATACGGATGGTTTATTGTTCTTGGTATTATCATTTTGGCCCTTCTGTGGAACAAACTGAAGCCCTGTTGGAAAGATTTGCATGACAAGTGGCAACGACAACGAGAAATTGACAACTTTGGTAAGTGGACTGGTGTATTAGTAATATTAAAGTGAGTTGTCTTAAAATCCCAGTGAAAAGTCTTTCTGCCACCTACCCTGCTCTTATTCTTCCCATCTCCACTGGCTATAAGCTGTGATGTCATCGCTCACATTTGAGTACAGTTACTGTAATCTCAGAGAGCCTGTTACTCTTACTTGTAGCAGACAGAGATGACATAAAATGAAAGGAGCGAAAACTACCCATCCAAACTATGATAAGTATTCTATCGTGAGTTATAAGGAATTTTTCTGCTTTCACTTAGATCCAGTGAGAGCTGCAAGTCAACAAGAAAAGTTAGAGAATGCAAGGAGAAGATTGCAGGAGCAACACAATGCCAAAGCAGCTAAATTCATTGAGGACAGAATGGTGGTAAGTAAACATGAGCTGCCTTGTCAGATTGTTTTAACTAGTGAATGCTACTTGTTTGTTAGTTATGGTGATGTACATTGCTTGAAGTATTTCTTTCTTCGAAAGAACTTCAAAATAATAAAATACATCATACCAATAATTTGGATGTGGAAAATTAATCATTAGTGGACGTGCTCATGGACGTGGGCGAAAACATCCTAAGCAAGTTTGTTTTAATTACATTTGGAAACACACCCAGTACATATATAGTCCACCACCTGAATTTAAAATTATTTCATTTACAACTGCAGGAGGAAGAGAACAAAAGAAGAGAGAGGATAGAGGACTGGGATAGACACCAAGAAGGAAAAGGATACCATTCTAAAAGATTTAAATCTCCTGTAAGTACAGTATACTTCATCAATGTGATGCTGTGATATTTCAGTGAAGCAAACACTTATGAATTTTGATAACAATGGCTTCCTAATTGTTACTGAGGTGTCCAATTTGCAACTGAAGGCAGTTGATCAACCATTCTACTTAAGTTTAATTTCAAAGTGATTGCCAGTCATCTTATTAAGACAACTTTGCTTTGAGCATAACAAAATCCCTTTTGGATCAAGATACACATCTATTTGTTACTCAAGGGACACAGGAAATACATGTAGCTGTAATTCTCATAAGGTTGTTACTCATTAAACATAAACTGTATTTTGTTCTTAAGGATGAGTCAAGCGAAGCCAGCAATACCGCTTTACCAAGGAAACCAGACAAGAAACCTTTCAGAAGATCAGGTAAAAGATTGGAAATTAAGAATCCAAGTGCTGGTCTTGCCTGTGATAAAATGATTCATCAAAATAATTAGATTCATGACCAGTTGTTCTCCAATGCTCATGTTTTTTCCTGCAAATTGATTTCAGATCACAACCCTTTATCTGGTAATGGAGGTGGATTTAGTTACCGGCCACCCAGAAGAGGTAAACATCATCATCATCATCATCATCATCATTTGTGTATGCTGACCATGTATCGATAAAAAATTAATATTGTTCTTGTATGTTTTAGGTGCTGGAGGTGGAGGATGAGGTTAAATTTACACACAGTCCCTGAACACCAACAGTGCTCTTAATAATAGTAATAAATTATATCGTGTACAATTTCATGCTGCTTTAATTTCTATTTGAGGAAGCTAGTTGGGAATGCAAGCAAACCATTATCAATACTGTTAACTTGGTGGGAATGTTAAAGTCGTGATGTTTTTCTCGTTCACAAGGTTGGTTTTTGTCTGATAATTTTCCCTGTACACTGGGCTTAAAAGGCCTCCATTCTGCTTTGATAGTACTGTTTCTTCTGTACTTGGAACATGATGTGGTTGTGATGTACTGTAATAAGGGTTCCCAAACAGTTGATAATGGGATGTCATTGCAAACAACTGCCTCATTGACATTTAAACCCTGTTGGTATTATGGTGATATATTGTGTGATGTAAGAGCTATGATTGAACTTCCTTTATCTCTTAACCAGACAGAGTTCATGATATCTACCTTTTAAACACAGAACCTTTGTGAAAGGGTGGATTGATGCATAGAGGTGTTTCAATTCTGATAATTTACTTTTTCCTAAAAGCAGCATTTTGATCAATGTATACTATCTCAGAATCAGGTGACTTTTATTTATTGATAATTTTAGATATCAGAACAAAGCATGTCATGTGCTTTGATTGTGTCAAAGTTTTCAATAACATATTGAACAAAGCATGTCATGTGCTTTGATTGTGTCAAAGTTTTCAATAACATATTGAAAAAAATAATAAGAGGCATTTCCTGTAATAAATACTAGTAGTTTAGGTTTCAAAATAATTTAAAGCATTTGTACCAGCCTTGCTTCCTCACTGTGTTGGTTTTTGAATGTAGAAACAAGTCATGTGGTTCTCACTTTTTGAGCCCCACAAAATGCCACTATTATATTGTTATTGATATGACGACCTGCGGTACAACACATAAGTATTTTTGGAGTGTTTACTGAGGGGAGTTGGGGGGGGGGGTGAGGACCAAGCCCTTGTGGGCATTGTGCTCATTTGTCACCCACCCCCTTGCTCCAAAAAAGTAATGAGTGCAGTAAGAGCAGTTTTCAATTGAGTCTGGAAAGTAGTAAGCACAATTACAATGGTTTTGATTTGCTCAATTGGAACACAAGTCATGCTTGTGTTCCTGTGCTTGGTGCTGGCTGCCTTTTACTTGGTTTGCTTTCTGATTGGCTGGTTAAACCAATTAATTTGTGAATTGCTTCAATTTTATGCTTGGCTAAAACGTATGTTTCCTTCCAAATGTGATTGGCTAAGCACTCTGTAATGACTTTGGTTTTTGGTTTTATGACAGTCAGTTGAAACCTGCTCCAATGTAATCTTGTTTACAGCAGTGTAAAATGTATTGCAAAAGTGAACAGTGACAGTAAACAAGGGTTAAAGACAACAGTTCTAGTAATCAATTATACAGTGTAATTTACTTTAATTTGTTTTTACAAGCTTTGCTCCATCAAAGAGTATTTCTTCTGCCTTGGTTTTCTTCCTTTTTAAAGGTTACTATTACATCAAAACAAACATTTTACATCAGTTCATTATTAATGGCATCAATGCTTCAACACATGGTACTCTTCATTGCATAGCAATGGCACATTATAAACTGGATATCTGTCAATGACACATTTCCAAAAATAATTATGTTCAATCCACATCTACTAAAAAAATCCGTCAGAGACATGGGATATTGTAAATAGTATGAAAACACAACTTTGTACAATAGTAATGCTAGTAGTTATAATTTGTCATAAAAGGAACTTAAGGGTTGTGTTTAAGTGTAATGTTAAGATCTGTGATCTAAGGAAACATTTTCAAAACAAAATGCCAATGTTCTTCCATGCAATCTGGAATTTTAAGCATAGGTTGTTTTCAGCAACACAGGCCTGTTGTCTTCATAGTCTGGCACCATTACTGGCTGATGTTGTTTAGAACAAATCTGAAACAAAAACATATTCAAATAATAAGCTAAAATCCTTCAGTGCAGCCATTGAGATGAAAGCTATCAGTTTCGAAGTGTTTCTTTTGATGTAATTCATTTGGTAATTGAGTGACTAAAATATGCTTTTCCAATACCACAACCCACAACACCTCTCATCCAACTGAGAACATTCCTATCCTACCAAGCTATTCAACCAGTCCAACTTTTCTGACATTCCATCCCACAGTTTCAATTTCTGCCTAATTTCTTCTTACCATTGCCCATTGCCTCCCCAAGTTATCTCATTTTTTAATTCTCACCTGTTTATATCCAAACACAGTTCCTCTTGTACTGTTTTCCAGTTGCTGCCTTATAGTGTGCATGCCCCGCCCACTTGCTATTTGGAGTGGTGTATTTCCAGAGAATGCTGACTCACTTGGGTTGGCACCATACTTAAGCAATTCAGTAATCACTTCTGTATTCTCTGTTTCTACTGCATGATGGAGAGGTGTGCGGCCACTTTTACCATCCTTGGATGAATGGAAAGGAAAGTTTAGTAATGGTGAGAATCTGTAACTCAGGGGACGGGAGAAGCGTCATTAAGAATCTCAGGGTCTCTGGTAAGGAGCAAGAATGTTATACTCTTACTACCCACTAATTACTGGTCACATGAAATACGACAATGGTATGACCATGTGAAGTGGTACTGTGTCCCAGTCATGTTCTACAGACTTGGTGAACCCTTCCCCGAACCTTGTTTTGGTGAGGGTCCCCAAATTCCAGTCTGGTCTTGTTTTTCTTTAATTACTTTACCTTGGAATTAGGATTTGCACCATGTTCAATCAGACGTCTGACACTCCTGGTACATTGGGCAAGCACAGCTTCATGGAGTGGTGTAAAGCCACTATAATTCTTCAGTTCAAGGTCAACTCCATCGGTCGCCCCAAAAAGCTGTTGCAAGCAATCTATAGATGATCTCTGGCAAGCAAGATGGCATGGTGTATGTCCATTTCTATCTGGCATGTTTGCATTTGCTCCAGAAGTAGCCAGTTTTCCAACAATGCGAGCTTGTCCAGTTATTACTGCCAAGTGAAGGGGTGTCTGCTTGAGGTTATTGTAAATGTCAAGTGTTAAGCATGACATGAGGTCAATAAGGTATTCTGTAAGCTGGATATTTCCATGTGCAATAGCTATGTGGAGGGGCCTGCGTTGGAAAACAAATCATCATGTTTCATCCATTATTAGTAATTGAATTGACTAGACTACATGATAATATTGTTATCATCGTCATCATCATGTGTCCCTAATAAAAGAGCAGTGCTACTAGCATAATATGCTACTTTTACCAGCACAATCTATAAAAGTCTACCTAGAATTGCCAACTGATGGGGTGGCCACTACATCATCCAATTAATAGAAAATTTTAATAACATGAATTAACTACTTGGGTGCAAAGAAGTCATGACTTACGTATCTCCATCTTCATCTTGAAGAGCAGCCAAGTGACACTCCGAAGCTGACAAGAGGCTTAGCAGTTTGGGTTCAGGGCTCACTGGTGTTCTTGGAATTATCTGTTGATCTGGAACTGAACAGCAGAGAAGGTGGTTTTGATTCTAAAGACACTCTCCTTATATAGACCAATCACACAAGCCTTCCAAAGTTATACAATAGTGATGGTGGCTTTGTGCATGTTGCACTCTAGCTAAGAAAAAAGCTAACAATTTGAGCAAGAATAAAATTAATAATATACCCCAATGCAACCATAAAATAAACTAGAAGTTACTAAAAGCAAATGAAGTGCTGCGAATGGCTTATGCTAGTGTCTTAGAATCTTCCCTGTGTGATGGTGTTGTGGTGAAAGTATTGTCTACACAAAGCACAGAGCAGGTAGTATGTAATTTAAGGATGGTGCAAATGCCTGAAAGAACTCAGCGATGTTATCTGAAAAAGCACAAAAATGAAAAACAAATTTCATCTTTTTTTTTCCTTTTCAGGCATACTTGTTTTTCAGAGCAATCATTGAAGATATAGTACCAAGAATTGGAGGAGATCCACTCATTAAATAAAAAACCATTCGCTAATCTAGCCACTGTTAGTTTTGATTTTTTCATCAATTAATTGATGTAGATCCCTCTAAAGACCAGGTCAATTATTCACACAGTAATGTAAAAATGAAGGTACTGTAGCAACAGGCTTTATTGTTACTCTCAGTTCAGAACTGAATTAACAGAATTAGAACTCAATTAACAGAAGCAAACAAGTCGGAAGAGCAGCAACATGACATAGGCAATCATGTAGCTGAGCATGCACATATCCGCAACTACTGCCGCTGATCCGACAGACTGCATATACTCAAAATCATCCGGAACGAAAAGAATTTGGCTGAAAATCGAGTTCTTTGTGGCATTCATAAAGCGCCCAGGCCCCACACAGTCTGTTGAAATTAGTGTTGCTCCTCGCTAAGGCTCAGAGCAATTAATGAATTAGTCTTCCCCGAAGATAGCTGAGAGTATCAACTGATTGTTGGAGCAATTTGTTGCAGACTCTTCCAGTCCCAACATAACAACAACAGCAAAAACTTCATTATAGTGTCTGCAGTATTTAGCATTGTTGCTAACTGAGGACACAACATAAAAGATAAATTAACTAATTCCAATATATTAAAGTTGGTAAAGCAATTCTCTAAAATATATAAAGTACTTATTTAATCAGAGTGCAAAACACCATGTACCACTGATCTGTAACCTTGGGCTTCCTGTACCTAACCCACAGAGCTAAACCACAGGTATCCAAATGTGCTCATCAACATTTCACCCGTATTATGCAACGATTACGCGACATAATTGGTGGAAAGGGGAAAGTCCCGGATGCGGAAGACTTTGTACCTGAAAATGAAGGAGGGGTTGCCCCTCTTTTGACGAAGTTTAAAAAAAGAAGCATTTTGGAAACATACAACAAGAATAAAAAGAAACAAACACTGTACTCCTCATCGATAAGTGTCATAAATACGGTATGAGGTATGCAAATCGGCCGACGTCGCACACCCAATAAACAAGAACTTTTATCTCGTAATTTCATACTGCTGGAGGGGTCCTTTATCTTATTTCCAGCAACACGCAGTGGCAACCGAATTGCTGAGATTGACTAAGCATATATTTTACTCTCTTCGTTTCGACCAAATTTTCATTTGATTTTTTTGTTTTAATACCTTGAGCTATCCCTTGCGGAAAACTCGTTGTTGACGTCCGTGGCAGTATGGTTCGATGCCGTTTCGGCGAGGGCTCTTCTCTGGTTAAGTGCAAGGCGTTCCATTTTACAGACTTTGAATCCGGAATCATGACACTTGTAGCTGGTGCTTTACGCTTCTCCCCTACTCTTTTGTGATTACGTGATGAGCTCGTGGTGGTTGAGAATTTTCCACCATCTTCTTTCTTTACACAAGCGCCAATCGGACGATGAGATAATTCCGCGTTACAATCCTTCGAATTAACCCTTGGATTAGAAAGCTCATTTTTTTGTCGTGTCATCGGGGATACTCTTGCAGTCAACTTGCGTTTAATTGCGTCTTTCGTTGTCCTCTGAACAGAATCGGTGAAATTCGTTCTCAAAGCGGAAGTCAAATTAAGTCCATGTGTTGTAAAATCAACCGTAGTGATCTCCATTTGATGTGTTTTATCCAAAACAGAGCCTATACTTGTATCCGCCAGAATTTATCAGAGACAGGATATTGCTATTTTCAGTGCTGTGGCTTTTAGTAACTCGACAAAGTGATTAAGTTGCAGAACCTCCAAAACGCTGCGGATTGAGTAAGCTGTATTTTTAGAACAACTGCAGAGCCTTAGTTAGTTGTGAGCCAATAAGATTAGAGCTGTTCCTTGGAAGGGAATTTCCCACTTTCGTTTTGAGTAACACTTCCTCCGAGTGCGTTTCCTTCAATTTTCCCATTTCTCAAGTTGTAGCGATTTTCACGGTACATCCCGAAAGTAAATCTGGAAGCAAATCTTGGTAAAAGCACTGACGATGCTATTTTTGGAAATTCTCCTTGTAGTGATTTGGAAATTAAAAACAATAACAAAATGTCACGCAATCGTATGCGTGTGAAAACAGAATAGAATACGGTCAGTTTAGAGTTCTTTTCCTCTTCTTTTCAAAACTATGTCATTTACTGTCTTCTCCTTAAATTTTATCTTCGTTGCCGCGACAATAATATTGATAAATGAAACTGTTGGGCAATTTTCATATCAAAATAAGGATGTGGACTCTTCTCAGCAGAACCTAATATTGCTACATAAAACAATTTTAAAACGCTTCTTTTAAATCTTATTGAAATTTGAGTCTTGTCTCAAAACAAGCCGCTGCAGCTCGTTAATATTAACATTAATATTAATACATGTGGTTGCTGTGACATCACAAACGAACTGTCAAGGTTAACAAAAGTCACGTGATCAAGCGGCTAATGGCGGCGAATACTCACAATTTTAATACAACTGGAAGAAAGGTAGACTACTATTTCGCGAGAAAGACCTGGTCGAAGGTTTTGGTTTAGACGTTCCCTTGTCTGTATGAAATACCAATGTCTTTGGTATTGCAACGGATGGCTTCAACATCTTCGTCGGGTTTGCAGCGGGATAGAGCTAGCAAGCCTAACCACAATATTGTGAATACTTCAGGTTCTACATATAGCAGCTCAAGAATGGCAAAACAAGGGCGTAACACTATCAGCCGACCTCTTCCAGATGGTCCGGGCCCGTTGCCAAATAAAGCTAACGTGGTTTATATTACTGGCACTGGTAGTTCTTCAAGAGACCGACAGCGACCGTTGCAGTTGCATGGAAATACTGACTTGCGCAATCCAAAATCTTCCCTCATTATTGATTCACCAATTACTCGAAGGAAGACTTCGAACGACCATGGAAATAGTCACGAAAGAAGAGTCTCAGATTTTAGATATGGAAATTTTAGTTCTAATACCCGAAATAAATCGAAGTCGCTGCCGCATCTTAATGTAAAGGACGAAACAAAGGATAAACTTGTATCACCGATATCCCCGTTGAAATCCAGAACTGATGCTTCTGCGAGCGAGAAAAGAGGGTATCTTCATAGTCAATCAAGCCTTGAGCGTGATCATCTAAACTATAAACACAATAACATTGCTACAAATAGCATTTATCGACCAACAACACACTTGGATTGCAAAGATCCTTGGGAGCATAAACCATCACAAGCTAAGATGGGACATTCTTATATATCTGACAAGGGCTTGTATAACGGTCCTGCAGGCAAGAGTGGTTATAGTGTCGTAGATGCAGAGAAAACACGCAAGGTTACCATAACTGCATTACCTAGAAGTGATCTGAAGTCTGCGCAAAAATCATCTTTGAGTTCATCAAATTCATCTCCCTCGGTAAGTGAAGTACCAATCACTAATGATGTGAACATCCACCCCCCTGTGCCAAAAATACCTGACTTGAAATTTCTTGCAAATGTTGGCAGAATGTTGATACAGTAATAATAGTGAAAAGGGCAAGGCAATGTTTACTGTTCACAACGTTGTCTTCGTTATTCAAATGTGCCCACCATTCAAACCAAAAAATCCTTGGTCAAGTTGTTTGAAGCTGGGTGACCAGGATTAAAACCTTGACAACCAAAAGGTTTTAATTGGACTGCACCCAAGGTTAACGCTAACCCTGCCTCTAACAGCCTGGTGCTTGTTTCAGCAACCAGTGGGTCTCTGGTTGAAACATGAAAACTGCAGGCTGAATGCCTGGCACTTGCATTGTATTACGCCAAATTGTGCTTTCACGTTTATTTTACTGAATCAATAACAGCAATGATTTTCAGGACCTGTTAGCTACTAAGAACATCAGTGGTTTCATTAACATATTGCACTGGAGGTCATTGGGATTTTTGCATCTGGCCACAGTTCATGTTTTTTTAATGATATGAAAGAAAATGGCTTTACAGACTTGTGGCAAAGTGGTGATCTGAACTGGTCAATTTGCCTGATGCATGGCTCCTTAATAAAACGGCTGAATCATGGTAAAAGAATACATGTAGTAATTATTATTGTGCAATGTACTTGGTGTACTTAAGGCTTCTCAGAAACAACCATCACGGGTTGTTAAAATGGTACAACTATACTTGAACCCACAACCTCCAGTTTTAAAGACAGTTCCCTAATGACCTGATTATACTACTTTACATGTACCTTCCAAAATGGACATGTAAGATTCATGTGAAGAATGAAAAAGGGTTATGATGAAAATAAGATAATGTATTTATGGAGACAGCATGGCCCATGGCCCATGGCCAGTATCACATTCTTCTGTAGTCTAGAAATCAATTCTGCCATTTTCAACTGCTTGTTCCCTACTGGTTAGGGTATTTAAGCACGTAATGTTTCATTTGAATTATTTCTGTCTCACTCATTATTTAAATGAATTGCCTTTGAACTATCTTTCTATGTAACTGCAATTTCACAAAGACTACCAATCAGTCTTTGACTGAAGCAGATAAAAATGAATACTCATAAAATACCCAACCACTTCTTACCTCTTTGCGCAGTACAAGTAACAGATTTTTTTTACTTACAGACTAATAGACTGATATTTTGTTAGGCTGGCATATTCCGTATTTTAGGGAACAGGCAATAGTTTATTTCCAGGCTTTGACGTTAGAGTGATTATCACAATTATCACAAGTGAGGGAGCAACTTAAGCAGTGGCAAAGAGACCCGAGGGGAAAAAAAAGGAAGGGGGGGGGCTTTCTTATATCATGTGCCTGCATATTGTTGGAATGCAATTCTGTTAAGTCCTGTCACCTGAAGAATATTATTGTTTGAAAAATTGGCAGTTTCTAAATTGTACTTGATATTCACACTAGTAATCAATAATTAAAAATTGATTTTATGTTTCTTTTCTCTCAACTCTTTTTAATGGCCTTTTTTAAAGAAACTGTTTTTACATTTTTAAACATAAAATTGTTAAAATTGCCCAGCACAGTGATACTGTTGTTTTCAATGTTAATTCTTAAGAATTTAGTTATTTTTTTCAAATGTAATGAACACTTTATACATTTTCATGGCATTCTGCCAATCAAATAACAGGTACTTTATTAACCATTTTGCGTATGTATATTATAAAAGAAAATGTTGTTTTTCATTTATTCCCATTGTCATTTTTTGTGCATAGTGCCTTGTAATAGTATTACACAAACAACAGCTAAAGAAACTGAGGGCAAGAGTTCTTGCATCAGATTATTGTGCTGCCATTTTGGAGTATGTTTGATAGCAGTTTGTGAAGGCCTTATAATTGATCCACCACAAAAGAGCTATCCAAAGACGGTGGCCTGTGAGGCTGAATTATTTCTAATTTTGGTAATTTACTTCTGTATTTTGTGGGTGTTTTTGGCTAAAAAGAACTTTCACTCATACAACAATGTACCAGCCCGTGTGTATAGACGACAAAAACCTGTCGTTAAATTCAAAAGATATTTTGAGGTAAGTTGTTTGTTTTAGTGGTAACATGGAAAATGCTATGTCTGGCCATAAGTTCTACTATGTTAAGACTGTCACACATGCTTCGTACCAATTCATGGTGTGTTTTCCTTTGTAGCCAACTGGAAGATGTAGCTCTGATGGCCTGGTAGGTCTGCGTAATTTGGGAAATACGGTAAGCTCTCATGCCATTTCTTTTGATAAATAAATGTGTAAATTCAGACAAGACTTCAGACTCTGAATCATTAATATAATTGAAGCACTCAGAGCAAAAGCAATGAAATTGAGCTTTGCACGGTTTTTAGATAATCTCCTACAAACACAGCCAATTTCCTCCAAATCAACTGCAATAAAATTACAAGGTGAACTTCCCATGCTATATGCCAAAATTAGGGCAATGCAATGAAAA
>BLFK01000901.1:2223271-2225771 GCA_014634185.1 Astreopora myriophthalma
CCCCCCCCCCCCCCCCAAAAAAAAAAAAGTGCCCAGAATTTATTTGCCTTTTTCTGTATTATTTTCTTAACATCCCTTAGGATAGTTAATTCCATAACTTAATCACAGTGCATTGCACAGAAGTGGGCTGCAATTTCAAATATGACCAAAAGCACTAAAAAAGTCACCTACGATGTTTTTGCTCTAAGCCCTTCAATTGTTCAGAAACCCAAAAGCAAAGTTGCAGGGAAACGTAAATCCCAGCTACAACTTAGATAAAAGATGGACACTTTGTTTTCACTTGAATGTTTTCGTTTTGTTATGTGGCAAACTTCCTGCCAGAGGGAAAAAAACTAAAGGTGCTTTTTCAAAGATGTCTTTGGGATAAGGAACAGTGTTCACACAAGGGTTTTTGTAGATAGTTAGATTCATCGAGCAAGCTACTGCTAGTGAGTGTGTTACTATAATATCTTCTTTTGAAAAGAAAGATGCCCTTTTGGCATAATTATAATTAATATATGAATCTACATGTGTGTGGATTGCTATTTCTTATGGAACTTCCATTGTTACATTGTCAGATATAACAGTGCAATCTTCTTGGTCTGTACTATGTGTTACAGCACCTTGCCTTTTTTCACGTTACTTTATAAATTATTGGAGTGGAAAAACATGGGCCATAACTTACAGTACCGCTCTCAAACTTGGGGTGTCCTGGCTTTCAATGGGGCACCAAGTCTAAAATTAATATCAAAACAATTTTTTTTTCTTTGCAGTGTTTCATGAATTCAATCCTCCAGTGTTTGAGTCACACACCATCGTTAACAGAACAACTGCTCAAAAGTCAACACTTAAAGGGGAAGCTTATTCAAGGTGCTTAAGTTGACCTGAGTCATATACTTAGTATTAATTTTGCATTATAGATATTCAATAAAAATAGTTAGGCACCGTACAATTGGACTAGAGCTCATCAACTTATCTCTTTCATTTATGGCCCATAGAAAGGTTGAAGTTATAGAAAGGATGCTAGAGGAAGCTTAGTCTAAGCTACTTGAAGCTTGGTCTAAACTATTTTTGTGGTGTTTAAACCTGTATTGAAGGATCACTTTTCTCCAATACGAATTTGCCTGTCCCGGTTTGGTGGGAAGTCTTCCTCATTTGATTCTCATCCCAGGATCCCAATTCTCTAAGTCATCACAAAAATAATGGCCAGATGTTGTTGTTCTTGTTTGCTGACCAAAGGAATCACAGCCTCTGAGGGCAAGAGTTTCTGTCTCTTGAGTCTGTATTAGCATTAGTTGATCAGTTTCATGAATACATGCTTGCGTTTTGCCATGTTTTGCTGAAGTTTCAATGCCCTTGAAAATTACATGATTGAAAAGAACTTATAAAGCGTAGTTTCTGCCTCTGTTGACACACTTCTCTGTTCAAGCACTGTTCTCTTCTGTTCTATTATTCAGGCTAATAAGGTCACTCAGATTCACGTACCGTAAGGACAACAGATTACACACAACTTTTCGCTACTACACCTATAAAGTAATAGAAACATGTCACAATTCCAGTAATATTTTGGCCAAAATTCATTGAGACTTTGAAACTGCTGAAAGTTAATAAAGAGGAAATTTTTGGGGGGCTTTGACAATGCACCATTTGATAGAAGGTGACTACTAATATTGCAGTGCTGTTCGATACAGGACAGGTGCAAATGCTATTAGAAACTCAGCCATTGATTTTGGTCAACAGCATTTGTAGATTTGATAAAGTCAATGTGGAAGCCGGGCAACACTGATGCAGTGTCTCCACACACTTTTAAGACCCAGATTCAAAGATTTGCACCACGATTCATGGGTTACAGGTGAGTTATTTCCTTGATACACACAGATCCATTCATTGATTCACCGCATGCTAACGTCACAAAACAATGTTGCCTTTGGAGTTGTTTTGAACTCTTAGAAGTAAATGTAGAATTTTCTTGGTTATTGACAGCCAGCAAGATGCCCAGGAGTTTTTACGCTTTCTTTTGGAAGGACTACATGATGACTTGAATGAAGTCAAGTCGAAGCCAAAGTACAGGCAGTGTGAATTTCCGGACTCTTTAAGGTCAGTTTATCATTATTGATTGTAAAAGATTATTCATTTACCTCGATTGAAAATGATCACTTGACTCTGAAGATGGCTTCCGCACAGGTTGTCGAAACGTCAGTCAACAACAACAGTCCTTCTCAGGACTCCAGTCACCCAGATGATCATTTTCAATCGAGGTATGTTACTCCTGGGTTCAAACCATTTTCTTATTATTCATTTATTAGCACTGGTAATATCCAATCATAATAACATTCTTTTTTCTTCTTTACTAGTGAACTTCAAATTGGAGAGAAGTCATGGGAGAGGTATCTCTTGCAAGACAAAAGTTTAATGACTGGTGAGCATACCTTGGACAGTTGTGAAGTTAGAGTGCTCATCACAGTTAGGGGAGAAACTTAAGTAGTTACAAAGAAGCCCAAAAAGTTACAGGCTTGAATGG
>BLFK01000901.1:2230771-2244621 GCA_014634185.1 Astreopora myriophthalma
AACATGGAGGACTAAACAGCAAAGCCCTCAATCTGTTGAAACAATCTAATACGGTAAATCTGTCATCTCAGGACTGAAATGAGTGAAATTCACCTCT
Source organism: Astreopora myriophthalma (assembly GCA_014634185.1). Lineage (NCBI taxonomy): Eukaryota > Metazoa > Cnidaria > Anthozoa > Scleractinia > Acroporidae > Astreopora > Astreopora myriophthalma. The sequence goes on from BLFK01000901.1 coordinate 2,230,869, forward strand.
GTTTTCATATGTGTGTAGATAAAGATCATAGTAACCAAGATAGTAACCGCCTGTTCTCTGGAGGTATCTTTGGCGTCAAGTCAGCTTTCGTTAAGAACAACACCAATTGATACACATTTTGTTAGGGAAAGTTGCCTACCCACTTTGTTTTAATAGGTTTTAACAGATTTAATCGTAGTGGAAATATTTTTGAAGGAGTGTATTTGAACAGATTGAATCGTGATGATAATATTTTTGAAGGCGTGTAACAGAATCATAATGAGAATATTTTTGATGGAGAAGGTACAGTCGAAGCTCTCCTTACGGACACCTCTCTAATACGAACACCTCTCTATAACGGACGTTCCCCTTTGTCCCGAAAAAATTCTCACCCGTTTTCTAAAAAAAGAAACCTCTATAATACGGACCCTCTCTAATAAGGACAACGGACACTAAATCTCGTCTCCAGAGAGCGAAGTTATATAAACTTAACCTCTTTATTACGGACACTCTGGTGATCCGGTGTTGACATATAGTTGAGATATAGTGTGCACGAGTTTGTGATCACGCAAACATGAACGTTTTATTCACTGATCTTCAGGAGTTTTGAAAATTGTACTTTTATTAGTACCTTTTTAGGTGAAGCATTGCGTTATACGTAGTTCCTTTCGTTTCAAATAACTGATTCGTATAAAGTATGTACTTTACGGACAGCTGGATTCTCTGTTAGGTCTAAACATTCTTCATTCTCAATCGACTAAACTGCATTTTTAACACCGGAATAAACTCAACTAAAGGAAAACAAAACGAAACGAAATGTGGACGTTCTACATCTCCATAAGCGATTTTACATGTTGCTGTTCTTTCACAACAACCTTTTTGAACAGATGCTTATGGGAATATAACAGCTAAAAAAGAAACAGTTCAGTGTAACCAACCAATGTCCGGAAGAGTCCCTGAAGGCAACAAACATTTTCTAACTTTTAACACTAGTTCATTAGGAGCTATTGCTCTTTTTGAATAACTAGTTAGTTCTTTTGTCCATCCCCTGTCCAACCAGACGCGTTAATGTCATTGTATACGCGAAATTATTGTCCTCGTTTGTTGGCGCGGAATTCAAACAATAAAACAAAACAAAATATGTCTGAAGAAAGCGACAGCGTTTTTACCGGAAAATGCGTGGTTCCTTTACTTTTTTCATGCTTAGCAAATGCGCATGCGCCAACTCCGTGTATTACAAATTAGTACCAAAAAATATCCTTACCATATGGAAGACATGACAACTGTAGTCGCAAATATATATCGCTCCAAATCATACCATAAAGCAGAAGGAGTTGAGCTGCGAGTACGTAAGGGATCTGTCACGTATGGTCTAGGGGCCGACATTTCTCTCCCTCACTGCCTATCGGGGATAGGTATCAGAAAGTAGCAAGTATAAGCGATCCGCGGGCCGAAATCTCGGGGAGACTCGTCATGGTACACCGCTCCGGCTTAAATGTCCAGAGGTACCGCTACCGCTTCTGCATGTTTTTCTTTAGGTATTTAGTATGCGCATGCGCAACTGCCCTTGTGTAGCCACGTGGGAGTAAATTAATATGTGCCTTCAAATATAGAATACTTCCAGTCTGTGATAGATCTATTGTTGAAAAGAATAAAGAGCAGAAGAATAAGTCGTAATTAGGGTCTCTCCGTTGGGAGGACCACAAGTAGTTAATATTCCAGTTAGCAGTGATAGTTTTTGACAACATAACAAGTTCGCATTTTGTTTCTGTTCGGTCGTATCATTGTGTAACTCCGTTAGTTGGTTGATGACAAAGAATTGGCTATCGCAGTTCTTTTTTTCCTGCTGAAGAAGTACGATTTAATCCAATTCACAGCCATGAGAAGTGAGTTCTACTTTCCGCAACGCGTCTCGCAACGTTGCAAGGAATTTTTCCCACATTGCGTAGTGTAACTTGTCTCAAAACAATTTGCGGCATCAACGAATGAAAATGACCCTTTGACGTCACGTGATCATCAAAGCGAGACATGTTGCACGAAACGTTGCCTCGTGTAACACCGGTAGACAAACTTGTCTGGCAGCGTGGGAAAATTTATGGCAAAAAAATTACCAGACAAGTTGCAAGAGAAATTGCTTAGTGTAATAGTGCCTTTAGTTTTCCACTGGAGAAACGCTAGCCTGCTTGCGGCTGTCCAAAACAACAATGACGCAAGCGAGTCAGCGATATCTTTGCACGTGCTGGTAACGCCTGATTGATGTTGAAGTGCGTTGTCTAGAATCTGTTTTGTTTTTTTTTTTCCCAGCCGCATTCTTACTTTTGTGTTCTCATCTCCCGGGGAGCAACGATGATTCGAATTCCTTCAGCTGGTGGCTATGATAGACTGGTATACACGCCTCTTGCTGAGGGTGAATATACAGAGGGAGCGAACGTCAAACTCAACCAAGATTTCAAAGACGAAGACCTTGTTATCGTGAAAACATACGCTTGTGGTGTCAACTACGCTGATGTGTGCATTCGCTGGGGCTTGTATGATTCTGCTAAGAAATTCGTGGGATGGCCGATTACTCCTGGTTTTGAATTTAGTGGAGAGATAGAAAGCAAGGGTGAGAATGTCAAGGAATTCGAGATTGGGCAAAAGGTTTTTGGTGTCTCCCTATTTGGAGCTTACTCAGAGCGGATTCGAGTGCCGAAGCATCAGATATTCAAGCTACCGGAGAAACTTGATAAGTACGAAGCTGCAGGCTTTATGGCAGTAGCCCTTACTGCCTGGTATGGAATGTTTGAACTTGCAAGACCAAGAGCTGGTAGCTGGATTTTAGTGCACTCTGCCGCAGGGGGTGTGGGAAGTATGCTGGTACAGCTTGCAAAGATAAGCGGTTGTCAAGTAGTGGGTGTTGTGGGTGCAAGTCATAAAGTTGACCTTGTCAAGCAGTTAGGTGGGTGAAACATGTCATACATTCTTAACATATAAGTGAATCCTTACCAAGACCTGAGTAACTGGAGAGTGAAGTTAGGGATTTGGTTTGCTTGATCATTAACTTTAAAAACGTTCAAGAGAGTAATTCCCTTTTTTAGACCCCATTTTCATTTTGTGGCAAAAACTATCAAAGTTGGGTTGCAGTTTGTCCTGGTTTCAAACTACCTCTCCTGACTGGCTGGCTGACCCCCCCCCCCCCCAAAAAAAAAAAAAAAAGAATAGAGGTGATGGTTAAGAAATCATATTATTTGGATCTAAGTAGGTGCCTAAAAATGACAGAAAAATTGTCTTTGCACCCTTTTGTGGTGTTTGCCTTTCAGTTAGTTTATTACCTAGTGTTTGTTTGTTTTCTTGCATTATTTATTAGGTTGTGATCATGTCATTGATAAATCCAAGGAGGATCTCTGGAAAGCTGCCGAGTCTTGTTCAGCCAAAGGTTACCAAGTTGTGTTTGATGCCAATGGTGTGGAAACTTTGCAGGAGAGTTACAATCATTTGGCCCCTGGTGGCAGGCTTATAGTTTATGGTAATAATACTATATTTTCAGAAAGGTTTGGTTAATTAGCAAAACAGATTAACATACAGAAGATTTTTAACATTCATAACATCAGGAATAAAACAATTAGATGTGGCATGCAACATTGACATGGCTTCATTTATGGTATATACTTTACTCAGCTGCCCTTAATTGGGGTTATTAATAATAAAACGAGAAAGTTGGCAATTTATGTAGAATGTGGAATACATGCAGAGGCCACTTGCTGGATGGTACATATTAGAGTATCTCATGAATGCATTAATTGCGTTCTTTGTGAGAAGATAGTGACTAACTTGATCTCTTCCTTTAGGTTTTCACACAATGCTTCCAAGGTCCAGTAAGGGAGCTTGTGGTACAATCAGCTTATGGCAGTGGATAAAATTGGGCTGGAACTACAAATCAACACCCACGTTCAATCCTCTTGAGGTGAAATGTGTGTTCCTAAAAAATTTCCTTATCCTCTGTGTGCATAGACCCTATTCATGAATGGAAGGCCAATAACTTGTTCCTTTGTCTTTGTGCTGATTAGCCTAACTAGCCTGGTTAACATGAACAAAATTCATGAATTTTAGCTCTATAATGAGACTTGCTGGGCTAATTATCACAAAACGAAAAGAGTTATTTATTGCCTGCCATTCATGAATAGGGTCAATGCAATGACAGTAGAAATGTTATGGAGGAGCTATGACCCCAGGAGGATAAATACAGAAATGCTGACTTTAAGAGGCTTCATCTATTTACAAGCAACATACACATTATGATAGAGAATACTTGAAATTTTAATGTATTTGAGCTGCAGATATGTTGTGATTTGAAGTTAGAGTGATCATCACAGTTAGTGAAGCATGAAGTTAAGCAGTTGCAAAGAAGCCTGACAAAAAAAAAATCCACACTTGAACGGGGCTCACGTCCATGACTGTGCAATTGCACTGCACACTGCTCTACGAACTGCGCTATCAAGTCAACTGGAGTTGGTCACTTGTAGCACCGTAATAGGTAAACATCTTAGAGAGAGTTAGAGTTAAAAACCAGGAGGGGCTGACCTTACCAGTCATTTGCATGGTACAAGATTGATCACATGACTGATGATCATGTGATGCACAATCCAGGGTTGTCAAAAAGTGCCGGCGACCGGCGATATCGCCGGCTACTTTCATAGTTTCGCCAGAAACAATTCACTGGCAAAAAGAGGAAAATGTGGGGAATATAAGGACCCTAGGCTCCCACAGTGCCGTCTACTTCCTTCAGTTCTCCTTCTACTTAAAATCTTTTTGACAAGCCTGCAATCAGGTATTGAGGAAGAAATTGTGATAATGAAAAAATACTTTGCCTGCTAATACTTTGCCTGTTATTTTGTATTGTCAACTGTGATTTAGAAATAGGTATCCTTTCATAAACAGCTTACTGATCCCCAGTAACTGTGATCTCACTCTCTCTCACTCTGTCTGTCTGTCTGTCTGTCTCTCATTGCAGATGACAAATGAAAATAAGAGTGTTATGGCATTCAACCTTAGCTTCCTGTTTGATCGTCGAGACCTTCTGGAAGAAAGTATGGCACAGCTTCTTCACTGGGTGAGGCAAGGCACACTCAAAGTTGGCAAGGTGACAAAATATCCACTGAAGGAGGCTGGAAAGGCACATAGGGAGTTAGAATCTGGACAGACAGTCGGCAAACTTGTGCTGACTATGGAAGAATCTGAACTCAAGATAGGTGAATGAAGCACAAGAAAAATTATTTGCATAAAGCATAAATATGTTACTCTGCGTCAAAGTTGACAGTTTAACGGTCATTTGAATCATTAATGCAATGCTATCATTTCCCTTCTGTAAGTTTTTAATGATTATCAATGGGTAAAGTGGGTGGAGATTTTCAGTCTCTGTGGGGTTTTGATCCTAGTCTACTGAACTAGATTTGTGATTGAGAATATGTGAAATTTCATATAATACACTCCTTTTTATAAGAACATTGAGGCTGAGATTAATCAAAATTCTAATAATATGCTAAGGAGATACCTCAGGATGAGAGTCACTTAAGAACGGTTTTATCTTGCTCGTTTGTGGTCTAAATAAAGGGAAAATAGATGTAAAATTGTAGTCTAACAACAATTTACCCAAATACTTTGGGACTTGTTTTTCATTTTTTCAACAATGTGGTTTTCTTATTGCATCATACATGGAAGAACATCTCAGTCTGTAGTCGAACTGGTCGTACAGTGTTCTTAATACTACTAGAAAACTGCAATTCATTGAGCAGTTCTTATTTACAACCTTTCCAAAATAACTTCCACAACATCAAAGTCATGTAACTTTAAGAACATCATAAGAACGTTTTAAGGCTCAAATCGCCAAAAAAAAAAGAAAAAAATAGGAACGTTCAGCCTTGAGTCCAAAATTAGACGTTCTAATAAGAAAAGAGTGTATTTGAACTGCAGATATGCAATGATTTGATCAATGATCACAACTGCGAGGATCATAGCTTCACTTGATTTCATATCCGCAGTTCAATATATGATTAATTTCATGTATCATTTTGTTCGATTTAAAGTTAGAGTGACCATCTTACTTAATGGAGCAACTTAAGCAGTTGCAAAGAAGTCTGAAAAAATCAGACTTGAATGGGGCTCCAACCCATGACTGTGTGACTGTACTGCACACTGCTCTTTTGACTGAGCTATCAAGTGGCCTAGGAGCTGGTCACGTGCCAATTCATGCTATATCCAATAGGTGAATGTGTGATAGAGATTATATTAAATTACTTTCATCCGAGTAATACACATCTGCGTATACGCATTCCCTGAGTGAAACATAAGGGCTAGAGGAAAAACAGAGCTTAACAACTTACAACTTTGTTTGTTATTTTTGGATTGTAAACTACGTAAGTAAGTAGGCGGCAATTCGATACATAGACTTTAAGGAAGATACACCGAATACTTCACACTGTACTGCAAAGTGGACGTAAACCTCATTCTTGCAAGGGATTGAAAAAGAAGCAATACGCGCGAGCGCGAAAATTGTCTTTAGCCCACAAAGAGATAACGTGTTTCTCTACATCTCTTTCAGTTTTTTTTTAAGTATTTAGAACAGGAAGGTCCCCTGTGATATGCCATGCATAGATCTCCACAATGAAAACATGTAGGCCTCATGCATCAGTCAATGGAAATCCCGTCCCCCGACCCCACGCTGCGCGTAACGTCGGACTCCGTCACAATGTTGATTTTTACCAACAATTTCGAACAGAGTTGTGTTGCCTTTGGTTCTGAAGGACTGATTTCTCGCTGTGCGGGGCCTTAAACAGTATCCTTGACCCCGGGGGGCGGGGAATTTAGCGCGATGTTAAATTCCCTGCTATGTGCCCGGGGGCTCGTGGCTTCAATTGAATGATGCATTACAACACTCAACAAGAGGCCCAAGTCATTAGCGTTACTCGTGCAACATAGATTGATAGTTCGGCGAAGAACGCTTTAGCTGGAAATTCTTTAATTCTCCTTCTACTCGCAAACACCACAGGTATAGGTATATACTTCATTTAAGTCAAACACGTCAGCACCAACAACACTTGGCTGGTTTCCATTTGGGGTGGGGGGGGGGGGCGGTGGGGGTTGTCTGTACGGAGAAAACTAAGCCTAATAAAACAAGAAAAGTACATTATCAGTCTAAAACTTCTAAACTTCTCTAAACACGAAAACTATCGAATAAAAGCTAAGTATAAGACTTAGACTAATACAGTTTAAACTTGACTAATACGCGGTGGCTATACAGCATGGCATGATCCAATTCCTTCCTTCTTTCTTTCTTTCTTTCTTTCTTTTTTTTTTCGTTAGTGAATAAATCGACTCCGCTAATTTTGCTTCATTTGGAAGTTGTTTCCACAGCATCGCGCCCCTATATTTAGAACTTTTTAGAAACTCTCTCTTCGGTTTAGGAAGTGTCAGATCTGTTACACTATTGCGGAGATGGTAGTTAGTCTGATCAGCATTCTTTCTTACGAAAGAGTTTCTGAGGCCGGGCGCGGTGTCGTCATTCAATATTTTGTACATCAATGTTGACTGGGCATGAAGCCGTCTCGAATCTAGTGTATTCAAAGAGGGGGTCTCAATTATGTCACAGAACGAATATCATAACTGGCACCAGTTAGAACTCTAGGAGCACGAGATTGGAATCTTTGGAGCTTATCTTTTAGCAATTTGCCGCAGGTGTCCCATAAAGGGGAATAATATTCCAAGTAAGGGTGTACTAGGCTCTTATAAACCTTTTCAAGTATATTTGCAGGAACAAACGGCTTGATATACTAGAAGGAGAATAAATATTAGTTTTAATTCTCTAACCACTATTCTACATGTGGAAGAACACTGCCGGATAAAGAAATTTCCGAGAAGACAAAAGCTGAAATATTTTGGTCAATAACCGAATCAACGCGTTCAAGATCACTGGGTTTTTCTGCGTTGTCTCTTTCGTTATTTTATCATTTTTAGAAATAGCGCATGCGTAAAGTCCGTGTACTCCAATGGGATCCCCCCAAACCACGTACCATATGGAAGACAAATTTATTACAATATAAAACATAGAATCGATCGGTATTACAGTGTAAGTGGAGCGGACCTGAACTGCGAGTAAGGGATCTGTCACATATGGTCTAGGGGCCGACATTTCTCTCCCTCACTGCCTATCTGGGTTAGGTATCCGGAAGTTGCAAGGGGCCCACCCAAGCCAGAACTGGTATAAGCAGCGATCTTCGGGCCGAAATCTTGGGGAGACTCGTCATGGTGCAAACGCTTAGGCTTAAATGTCCAGAGGTACCGCTGCTGGATCTATTCTCTTTTTTTTTTGGTATTAATTATGCGCATGCGCAGTTGCCCTTGTGCACCAATACATGCCCCGTGGAAGTAAATTGACTCGTACCAACTGTTCATACCAAAGGCGTGCCTGCGGCTTTGTCCTTACCTTCAAATCTTCGAGTCCGTGATAGACCTATTGTTAAAGAGAACAAAGAGCTGAAGAATAACTCGTAAGAATAATAATATTCCAGTTAGCAGTGATAGTTTTTGACAACATAAGAAGTTCGCATTGGTCTCGATCCGCTGTGGTATTCTTTATATTGATTATATTTGCAATTGTCTAATCTTGGTTCTTTCTGCAGGTACCGGAGCACGGGTGACGTAAAACAAAACAACTCCAAATAAGGACTAATCCCAAGAGAACAAAATACAATTCTTTCCGGTACATGCAGAAAGACCCCTAATGTTAGAATAGTTAAAGAAGTAGGTAAATGTAAACCTTCGAGACACTCATTGTAAGTTGCAAAGCTTACAATAGAAAGAATTAGGGGGTGTTTATATGTAAAATGTCATACCGGTACGAATTTTATCCCGGTATGAAGGGTTGTTTACGTGATCCCGGCACTACTACTCATTCCGGTGCGAGTTCGTCCCTTTGCTCTCCAATGCCGGTGTAAAATCTCCTACCGGTACAAGTCATGCCGGTATGAGTTCATTGCGGTAGTTGTACCGGATCAAAATTCTCGTACGGTATGAAAGGTTCATACTGGTATCATGTAAACGAATGCAGAAGGATCCCTCGATACTAACAGAGGACGGGGATGAACTTGTACCGGAATGAAAGTCATACCGGTATCATGAGGTATCACCCTTTACGCGCATGGTAACATCTAGATCAATGCCGGATATGCCGAAGACAAGCTGTACGTAAACGAGTTTCAATATTGATAGCTGAATCTTCGGAACGACTGCGTTTTAATTAAAATTTTAAGTGCAACACCGACGACAAAAAATCTAAGCATTTTTATCAAATTTAAGAGAGAAAAATTGTTTCATAGTATACATTTACTACCTGATATTTCTCATTTAATTTATATTCCGGTTCAGCGTATGTTTTTATTCAAGTTTCTTGTTTTCTTATAGAAAAAAAGCTTGCCTCGGGCGACGTGGATTTATCTTATTTGGTACTCAGACTACCTTGTCCCTTGTCACCCAAAAAAGCAAGATAACTGAGTCCGCGAAAGTAATCACGGAGATGAATTACAAGTTGCCGGGAGGGATACTACAGCAACTGAGATTCGATAACATTCAATCTCTGAATTCCACAATCTCTGAGAAGTACTTATTGCGTTTTTAAACAATGAAGTTAATGAAGGAAACGACCTCTAACAATTTCTTTTCTTTGTTGGAGGAAGTTTGTGACAAACAGCTATTTCGTTACCGAGACGACGGCTTAGATGTGACGTCATGGCCGGGAAGCTAGCGTGAACGAATTTTCATTTCTATAAACATTTAGTTGGGTTGTATTCTAATTGGAAGAATACTATGGTACATTATCAGGCATTCCAGGATTGATTGTTGACCTTAAAATCCTACATTTTGAAGAATTAAGCGACTTTTCACCGTCGAGTGCAAACCCGGCTGCCTTTTGCAGATTTCTCGTGCTACAAATTCACCATGTCAACTTCGTGTTCAACTACGTGCAGCTGGAATTTTAGCTGATAACGATTGTTTTGGACGATAAGTTTATAACTACTGCTTCTTGGAGGCTTATCCTTTACACAAGGAACAGGACAGACATTAAAAATGTGGATTTTAGACAAGTTAATCTTTGATATTTTACGACGCGGGAATCTGCGGGCCAGCGTTCTTGTGGCAGTACTTGTTTCAATGTGCAACATTGGTGAGATAAAAACCTACTTATCTATGAGCTTAATGGAAGTTTAGCCTTGGATTTTGTGATCACTACAAGGCCACGGGGTTGTTTCGCAAGAGGATTTTAATTCTCCCTGTATCCTTTATGTGTTGCAGATGTAATTCGTGCAGCATGTGACTGCGAAACCGAGTGTTCTTGTAGTAAAAGCAACTGCTCTGCTGGCGAATATTGGCTTTCTGGAGCTGGATGCGTAGAATGCCCAGCTGGGCATTTGTAAGTATCGTTTAAGCCTTCATTCAGAGCTACATCTGGATTAACAGGGTGAAATAAAATTTACAAGACCCCAAATGTAATCAATGTTAAGTAAGTGTTGTGTTTATTTGTAGCCGATGCCCTCCTTTGGGAGAATGTATATACATTGATGTTGAGTTGTATTCAGCTGTAATTCAAATATGTAGAGTATATTAATTGTGGGCACGTAATATCGTACGTTTATCTTGATGGGATTGTAGTTTTATCTTGAATCTAACTCCCAATATTATGCATTTGTTATTATTAGCTGTCTGGGAAACGAAACTGCTCCTAACCCGTGTCCCGCAGGCACGGCGAATTCCAACCCGGGTGCAACAAACTCGTCCACTTGCACGGTAAGATTCTTAGATGTTGCGTTGTAGTCAAACACTTTTGTCGGTTAAAAATTTTTCAAACTAGTTTGTTTTTTACTTTCCTTTGTTTTAGATTATGATAATGTCTATAAGACAAAGGAAAGTAAAAAACAAACTAGTGTGAAAAATTTTCAACCAAGGAAAGATTTTAACTACAATATATATGCGAGTGTATTTGCATTTTATGTTCAAAGTGAAATATTTCAGTTAATCGCGTATCAAAGCGTCAACAGAAGTTTTAAAATTTTAAGTTTGGTGATCATCTATTTGCAATGTAAATGTATTTGTAAGCTTATACGCTGGTGCTAAAATATTTCCAGTATAATGTGACTAAATGCCTTGTCATTGCTTAAGTGAATATTGAAGTCAGGAATTTATCTACAACCTTGATGAAGTCTCAGCTGCAACGAAATTAATCCAACATCACCTAAGGAATTGCAAATGAGTTAGATTTTTTAAGACATAAAGCTAAAATCAGCTACAGTTGAGATTTTCACTAATAAAATTAATAAACATTGCACAACTGACTGGTTGAGTTGGCCAAAACTCTTACCAAGAGAGAAAAATTGCAAAAGTTTAACCTGACCAGTTCTCACAGGCATGATGCAAGGTACTAGTGGCATTATGGCTTACAAGCAGGGAGTTGAAAAATCTTGTTGGGCATGATTATGCTTCAGTCGGGAGAGAGGGTGTCAATTTTAATTCGTTAGTGTCAAAAGCAATAATTTCAGTGCACCTTTTCTCTGTTCTGTTTGTCTACTCTTAACAGGCATGTTCATCTGGATCGAACAGCACTGTTGGGTCAATATCATGCACCCCTTGTCCAGCTGGTTATGACTGCACCACATCTCCAGGAAATGCTACTTTATGTTCAGCTGGAAATTATTCGAACTATGGAGAAGGAATATGTCGGCCATGTCCTAGCGGTAAAGTGTGCCCAGACCCTACACAGCAGCCTCAGGTACGCTTGGTTGTTCATACCTTGGGAAATTTTACCAATAACTTGTGGCTGTGATGGGCAAGGGGACTGGGATATGTGCAATCCACTCATGTACAACTTATTAGTAGGCTTAATTATCAGCTGTTGTATTGGAAACTGAGTCTGTGCTATAGTATTAGTAACATGCCTCTTACATAGCAAAGGAAAGAAAGTAATTTACTTTATTTTTTTCTCAGTGCATGAGCGGGCAGAATTCAACAAATCCTGCAATCTGATTGGTTCCAGGAGCGGGCAGGATTTTCTCATCTGGCCCGCTCACGGCGGGGGGATCGTTTGCATGCTTACAGCCCTAAAATGTTCGGGTCTTTCGCACACCTTTCTTTGTGTTTTAGAAAAAAAATTAAAATGTTATTCACCAGCCTAGGTTGGTCTGTATTGGGAAAGACTGTGTCCTCTGTCTTGAGCACCGCCCTCGGCCTGCGGCCTTGGGCGGTATCCAAGACCTTCAGCACAGTTTTTCCCAATACGGACCTCCCAGCTGGTGAATAATCCCCATGTATGTTATGTTGTCTTTGACATCCTATGCTATCTAGATCTCCCTTGTTCCTCAATCCAATATAGCAATGAAATCATTAATCATTTTACCCTAACTTGGCCAAGTTTGCCAAAGAACCCTTTCATGCTATCCTGTTCCAGGTATTCAGATTTCTGGGATCCGCAAAAATTATTGTCGCCCCCCTCCCCTCATCAGTCTCTGCTTTTTTTCCTGCTTGCTTGCAACTTCTTTCATTCTTACCCTGATTTCAGCTTATCCTCACAGTCTGAATCCCTGGAACTGCTATCTTGGACAGAACTCGAGTGAAGCTTCGATGCTCGCATTTTGTTCATTGGACAAAACTATTTGAGACATTTTAAGCTGGCACTAATTTGCCAAATGCATCACCTTGTACACTCCACAGCACAGCTGAAATGACTCCCCCCTCCCTCCTCGCTTTCAATTCTGAGTTCTCTGTTCTGAGCATGTGCACTTAGAAAAATGTTGACCTTCAAACCTTATGCACATGCTCAGTACGGAAAACTGGTAGTTGTCATCATATTCCTACATGTACTCTAATCTATATGTTGGTATTGATGAGGGGGAGAAAGAATAATAGTGATCGGATTGGATTGTGGAGCAATATGAAGGTGTCTTAACAGTTCTGTCCAAGGTTGTGGCTATTTTAATGCTTAATAGCAAAAACATTTGGAAATGACATGTAATTTTTATGGTGGGGTTCTGTTCCTTGTGCAGCACTCAGAGAAATAGCATTTAGTGATTGTAACCTCCAACTGCATGTACACGTACAGTAGTGTTAAATCTGTTGATTCCAATATTGTTATTGACAGTACTGCCCAGGAGGCTATGAAGCAGATGTTTCACAAACAAAATGTAACCCATGTGATGCTGGTAAATTCTCCTATAATGGGACATCATGCCAAGCCTGTGCTTCAGGAAGCTATAGTCTTGGAGGAGATGAAGAATGTACCGTCTGCCCTGCAGGACACCAGTAAGTGTGGTTATGATGAGAAAGAACAATTATCTCCTTCCCTTTATAGTTAAGCCTTCTGTGGGCCGGAGTTGCCCACATCCTTTCACCTTGAATGTTCAAGTAGTAGTAATAGATATAGTTAAATAAAATTTAACATAGTTAACGACTAGGAGCTAGTCTGGTCAGTAGTGTTTTGCAGGCGGTTGTTAGTGTCTTGGCCGTCTGGTAGCGTTGTTCAGCGTTTTGGTGCGTTCTGTAGCGTTTGTTATAGTTACATGGTTCACGACCGGGAGCTAGTCCGGTCAGTAGCGTTTTGCAGGCGTTTGTTAGCGTTGTTATGCGTTTTTTGTAGCGTTTGCAGCACTCTTTAGGTTGGGGGAGCCCTGGGGCTGACATGGTTCAGCGGTATTCCTGCGTAGTGCATGCGTTGTCCAATGTGCTTGCAGCGTGTTTGTTGGCGTGGCGTTGTGAG
>BLFK01000901.1:2251035-2271303 GCA_014634185.1 Astreopora myriophthalma
AGTGCATGCATGGAGCCAGCGTTGGTAAGCCTGGGCAGTCAGCGGTCTTCTATTGTCCGCATGCGCGCGGATCCCTCGTGTCTTTTGGTGGCGCCATTCTACTCTGAGCACAGTGTTTGGATTGTTCCCCCCCTACCCTTCCCCAATTTTCCACTGTATATGCTATATCAGTGTGACGGGTGCCTCTTTCTTCCCTTCTGCGTGGGGGCTCATGGCTGGGTTGCCAGGATTTGCCAGCCATGGGAGCAGTCTCATCTAGGAGCTGGCTGCCAATAGTGGAAGCTCCTGGATGTCTGGGGCACCCAACCTCCATTTAGGGATGCAGTTGTTAACCTCCTTAAATTCTGTTTATGGAGTGCTCAGGAAAGTTACATATATGCAAACACAAGCTCTTGTGATAGTTCATTTTCCATTAAATTAAGTGTAAGTGACTATTATGAATAGTGCATTTTGTTGTCATGAAACTGAAACTAGCTCATTACATGTACTTGTCATTTCTTTGCTGATACCCATATGATACTTAATACACTGTAGTAACAGTAGTGTTGAATTAATTTGTTGAAGTTACACCATCATTTAAATTTGTCTTTATAATTCATACCTGCCATTGAATTTCAGTTGTGAAAACAAAGCAAGTTTTCCAGTCAAATGCTCAAGCGGCACGTATGCTGCTGCTGGAAGTATCAAATGTTATTCTTGTCCAAAAGGAGCTCACTGCCCTACTGATGGACTGCCAACATTTGAGCTATGTGCTAATGGCACATATTCTGACCTGGAAGGGCTAAGTGATTGTAGGCCATGTAACCCTGGCTTTAGATGCCCAAGTGTTGGAATGGATGCACCTGAAGTGTGTCCAAATGGAACTTATAGTAATACAACTGGTGCCCGAGAGTGTATTCTGTGTCCTGAGGGGTTTAGGTGAGGCTTTGTGTACAGTAACATGACTTTTTGTAATTGAAAATGCAGTCTTTTATATATAGAAAAAAACTGTTATCTTTTTGTAAACTAAAAGTATAGGGACTGCGAATTACATATCTTGCACAGGCACTGTAAGCTAGAACTAGCACTTTTTTTAATCACTAGTACATCTCACAACTGCATTGTATTGCATTCTGTGTCAAGTTATGAACTGAACTGCCAACAAGTTTTGTTAACTTATGTGCAACTTCACACACCTTGGCCACGAACTACACTCAGTGTTAACCTACGTATCAAGCACCAGATCTCTGTGCAACCTACACTGTATTGTGATCTTCATCAATTTCCTCCTACACTGTATATGTACAAGTTACTGCTGTGGATGTATTTTGAAGTGACACAATTAACACAGCGTCAGGCACTGCACCTGTCTGTCCAGTACATACTGAATTGCTCCAGTGGAGATGTCACTTTACCTTTGCTCATTCAGTAATCAAGCAGTAATTTAACCACTCAAGTATCAAAGATACCGAGATGTGGAAACTGTTAATGGTGCACTCTAGACATCACTCTAATCCCTGTGAATTTTTGCATGGAAGTCTTCTGAAGTTACACAATTACTGAGCACCTGCACCAGTGAAGCACTACGTGTCTGTCAACACATGCATTGAAGTCATTGATTGTATTCTGTTTATTCTCAACATTTGTGCCTGGAAATTTCAGTTGTTTGGCAAATGAAACAGCAGAATGCCTGGCTGGAACTTATTCTGGTGCCGGGAGCAGTCAATGCAGAGCATGTCCAAAAGGTGCCTACTGCCCAAACAGTGGATTGTCAACATACATTCTCTGTGCTAATGGCACATATTCAGATGTGGAAAATCTGGAAGTGTGTCAACCTTGTGATGTGGGCTTCCAGTGTCCAAGTATTGGAATGCAAGCACCTGAGGAATGTGCAAATGGAACATACAGCAATGTCACTGGTCAAAGACATTGTATTTTGTGTCCGGATGGACATAGGTGGGTGTTTGAGAACTTTCATCCATGTGCCATGAATTCCATTATATGACTACTGAGTTCAAACCAGTTTCAATCAATTTCAGTAATTAACTTGTCACCAGCAGCTACTTCCTTTCAAGGAAATCATTGACATTAAGTTCTTTCTTGCCTTCTACTGTTGTGTCTATCAGATACCAGCAGTATCATGTTATCAATACTTTATGATTAGAGTTACCAGGATAATTATTTGATCAAGTGATGGACCTGTGGATTCTATGCATAACAGAAATCTAGGTCCAGATGTATATTTTTTTTCTGTAACATTGTGACATCTGAGGGATTTTGTCACTGACTTAAAAAAATTTCAGTCAGTCCCCTTGGATCTTACTAATGAATGGACTGTTTGAAATTTGAACATGACCACAAGGTTGTGTAACAAGTGACTGAGGACAAGTTCAGCAGTTATAAATGAATTAAATATAACCAATATTATTGGAAACACATGCCTAAATTTCTGTTATGAATGTTGAGCTTTAGTTTTATTTTCAGTACTTGCAGTTTTGAATCAGCGCTATTTTACAATTTATAGCCGTTTAACTTCTTAACTGCTTGACATGTAACACGGCTTTGCTCACAAAGGTCATGTTCTGAAACGATTAGAAGATTCAAATTTCAGATTAATCCTTTCAGTAATGGCATCTTGGGAGGGGGGGGGTCGGTATGCTTTACCTAGTTGGCCTGTTACAGAGTAGCAAAAAATTTTAATTGTTCAAACACCACAAGGTTTGCTACCATTAGCTGTTTTTGTTTTTTAGACTTTTAGCGTTTTCTTTAACCTTTCATTCCTATGTGATGGAGCTCCTTCTTTGACAAGTAAAAATTACCTTGCTCAAGACAAAGTCAGTTTTGGGAGTGAACTGATTTCTACAGGTGTAATCATGTCACAGAGTAAAAAGCCACTTACATTTAATGCATGCTAGCAGCAATGGATTAACAGGTTCTTGCTGTTTTAGTACCACTTGACTCTCAATCAATATTGTATGCTTTTTGATTTCTGTTAGTTGCTTTGTGAAGAGTTCTGCTCCTGAGCCATGTGGCAGAGGCTTTTACGCTGCAAAAGGAAGTACATCTTGTACATACTGTCCTGTTGGCTTCTACTGTCCACTTAATACTACTGTGAGCCCTCAACCATGCACTTCTGGGTTTTATGCCAATGAAACGAAATCTCACAATTGCACTGAGTGTGATGAAGGTGAGACAAATTCTCTGACTTCCGGACTTCTTCTATGAAATGCCCAACAAACTAATCACATCTCTTTGGTATATGTAAGAAGAGACAATGATATTCCCTTATGGCATGTCCTTAAACCCCACTAAGGACCAATAAAGAGGCTAATATTATCATGCAAAGTGAAAACTAACCATATTAAAGGGACTAGATAGGTCTATGCAGACCTCAGATAAACCTTAATTACTAGGCAATCTATGTGTGCAATAATAATAATAATAATAATAATAATAATAATAATAATAACAAAATTAGTCTCAATGACACAGAGGATTTGGTCCAACTCTCTCATAAAATACTGGGTGAGTTTTCATTATACTTTAAATCAGGAGAGTGAAACAGAAAAACGTTCAACTCTTTTGCCAGTCAGAATATCTGAACCATTTATCAGAACAATACGAGCAGCAGCAGTGAGCAAATCAGGTCAGAGGACAGCGTAATTGGAACATTGTAGAAAGAAATATTGTCTCATTATTAAAACCACAACTACAATAATATTGTTTATTTGGAAAGTTAACAAAAGAATGCTCTAAGTAAACTACTGTAAAACAAGGCATGTGTATTGACAAGGGGGTTAGTTTCTAACATAAAGGAAACTGTGGTGCTGGTGTGGTTAGGATTAAAGTGCTAAAATTTGGTATCAACTGGCTTGATAAGGTACGTGTAACCTAAACACTAAAGAGATTTAAAACTTTATGCTTCAAGTGATAACCAGGACAAAAGAGTTTTGATTTGTAGCACACACTTACAGGCATTTTCTTTAATCACAGGACACAGATGCCCAGATGCTACTAAATCACCAGTAGAATGTCCTGCTGGTTTTTTCAGTTCTGTCAAAGGTCAAACTTCCTGTACTCAGGTATGCATAAGCTGGGATGTTTGTTAAAGAAACTGTTGCTTGTCAGAATTATTACTTATTGTTTAGTCCCCTTGCTTTCTGACAGATACTGAGGCTGTGACAGTACTGCAGTGTTACAAATTCTGTTGTTACACAATTTTTCACATTTGTTACCAATAAGAAAGAGTGAAAATTGGGGCTAAATGTACATGTGTATACCAGTGCTCCAGACAAGAGGCAGGTCTGGGGTTAAAAAGCTGACAGAGCTGAACACCTGACACGACAAATCAAGTGATAGACTTGAGAAATGTATTAAGACCCTCTGGTACTCACCCCAGCTTGACCCCTTCGGATTTGCTGTGGGCACCCTTCCTCAAAAGCTTATCTGGAACACAGATGTATACTGTGATATTAAAGGAGCTGATGTAGTTCTGGCAAATTAGTCTTGCAGCACAGTTGCTACCCAACCTTTTCTTTCTTTTATGATGACTTGCTTTTTTAAGTACAAATGATTTAATTTGTGTTCTGTTCAGTGTGCGCCAGGATATTACACGGTGCTAACAGGGCAGGCGTCTTGCCAAAAGTGTCCTGCAGGAAGCCGTTGCCCTCTGAGAGACAGCCTACCAATGACATGTCTTGATGGTCAGGTAAACAGAATAATTATTTGTGAGTTCATTTCTCCATTCTTTATTGTAATGCTGACTTTTGCGGCTTCTGATTTCTGTTCTTTATATTCATGTTGTAAAAAAATAGTGTGATATTCTCTCTGTATTCTTTATGCAAATCTTATACAGTATGAAGGTGTTTGAAGCCTTATTAGCACAAATCAAGTATAATTACCTTGGCAACTTCTAGGTTTTGCCCACTGATTAAGATAATTTGAATGATACTTGATTCCTTCCTGGCTGAACCTGTTTTGCCTTATCCTTTTTTCTTTGACAATTCAAATTGCATGCATAATGTGCAGTGTAAATAATTAAAGAAAGGAGGCAATGAAAGTTATATTGTTGTTGCAGTATTCTCCTGAAGCTTCAACTGAGTGCTTCACATGCCCTGCGGGAATGATCTGTTCAGATCCTGCCCTTGACCCTGTTCCTTGCCCTGTGAGTATGATAATTTATGCATTTGATATGCATGTTTGTCCATTTTGTGATAACTTATCCAACCTGAGCATGTAAAAACCTGTGAAACTCACAGCAAAACTTAAAGCAAAGCAATAAACTGAAGAAACACTGACAATCTTTAACTAAACAAGAACAACATCTTTCATATTATTATAATCAAATCAAACCTTTGGGCTATACTGTAGAATGTGGCTTGCTAACTTGACCAGTTATGGCAGGTGTAGTATCTGAGAGATAATATTATAATAAATTATACATGTATATGATGTTCCTTACTTGACATTTTCCAGTATGGTACATACAGCAATGGATCTCACTGTATCGCTTGCCCCACTGGTCACCGCTGTCCATTGCCATTAGATGCCCCCCAGCCATGCCCCCAAGGCAGCTATGCCAATGAAACAGGTTCAGTTGTCTGCAAGTCTTGTGATGCAGGCTATTCCTGTCTTGACCCATCCCAAACTCCAGTACCTTGCGCTGAGGGAGAGTACAGCATATCTGGACAATCAACATGCACTGTAAGTGTCCTTAACAGTTTTAATACAGTTATTTATAATTTGATTGTAATACTGTTGTTTAAGGATGCATTCAGAATGCCTCACAAATACCACCCCTTTTGCATTGTCTTTTTGGTAATATAAGAAAAGGCCAGCATGGCTTCGATTTGACCCTTCAGTAACATTACAGTCGAGCTACATCACGCATAACCAGTATTTTTTAAATTTGAGTCTAGTGTTCAAATATGTGTAACAGTTTTGAACTTTCCTCTCGAGGTTCTGAATTCCAGCAGATATTTCCTTCGTATGTTGAAGACAGAAATTTTGTTTAATGTTTTGGCCGGGCAGCATTTGGAAATTTAAACCTAGCCCATCATGAAATTACTTTTTAGGTATTATGCATTTTACTGCATTTTATTTTTATAACAACTGTCAAGATTCCTATCATTTTGGAAGTTCGAAAGAGGTATAGGAATGTTCATTTCAGTCTTGCAGATACTGGTCACGGGTGATGTAGCTTGACCGTAAAGACGTGATAACTGTTGTGGGTAATTTATCAGTGTCGGCTCAAACGATAATTAAATCTTTTCCTTTAATTGTCACTGTGACAGTGTTCAAGGTGTATTTTTCTCTGCACCAAGAACCTGTCACTAACCTTTCATGTTGACAAAAGGACAATTAGCCGCAGATGGCAGTATTTGCTGTGTGAAGTGTGTATCTGTATTAGCCTTTTTTGGAAGTAGCTGGGGATAGATGGGGAATATCCAGCCCTTTCTGGCAGTTCTGGTTCATACAGTTATTTAAGATTTGATTTGTATCTCATTGTGTCCCCAAACCAGAAATGTCCAGATGGCAGATACAGTCTTGGTGCAGCATCAGTGTGCCTGGTCTGCCCAGCAGGACGGTCTTGTATGAATGGCTCCGATCCGATACCTCCAACTGACTGCAATCCTGGAACATTCAGTCCTCCAGGAGTTGGAATTTGTCATGTGTGTCCATTGGGAACATATTCCAACAAAGGAGCGTCCTTTTGTTCTCCTTGTCCTGCAGGGCACACATGTAATGACCCCAGTCAGCCTCCTGTAGCTTGCAGCTTGGGAGAATATTGGAACAACGGTGGAGAGGTATGGCTATTGTGTTAATCATTGCCTCATTCCCAGGGCCTTTCCAAAACCCTTGGAACGAGGTTGGGTCAAAGGTAGTATAACCATGTGTTTGAAATTTTAAATTAAGGAATGTTAGCAAGTGAAAACTGTAATATTTATTTACTTATCATTGACTACTCATTTTGTAATCTTACAGATTCCACGATGTGTTCCTTGTCCTCCTGGATATAGCTGTGGAAACATCACACAACCTCCTGTGCCTTGTTCAGCTGGGTCCTATTCCCTTCAGGGTGATTCTTCTTGCACAGAATGTGAAGCTGGACAAGCCTGTACTGATCCTGCCCAGTCACCAAAACACTGCCCTTATGGAACTTACAGTCCAAGAGTAAGAATGAGATTTTAGAGTTTTCCTTCTTTAAGGGTTGTAGCCTTTGGGCATTACTGATTAGAGTTGACAGGCTTTCATTTCAAATGTTCTTACTGATCACTTGCACCAAAATAGACACTTGGACGTGTACTTTGAATGCCTGTGTTCTGTGCTGTGGGTTACTAAATATATTGAAAGCCAAGAACCACAAAGCGAATGCTGAGTTGCACTTAAGTTGTGTATTATTTGTTAGAGTAAAGAATGAAAAGAAAACTAATATACATAAATCCTCTCTTTAGAATGCAACATCATGCAAACACTGTCCTGCAGGATACAGCTGTCCCACTCCAAGCTCTTCTATAACTGCTTGTGCAGCAGGCACCTTCTCTGTGCGAGGCCAGGCAAACTGCACTGAATGTCCTATTGGATACATGTGTCCATCACCCAAACAAAGAGCTGTACGCTGTCCACTTGGCACGACAACGTTTGGTGAGGCAGGAAAAGTGATGTGCACTGTCTGTCCTCCTGGATTCAAGTGCCCCAACCCAGAGTAAGTGTTACTAATTGCTGTAGCTACAATGAAGCCAAACTTTGTTGATACAGCAACACAGAAAGAACCAAGTATCCACTGAAAGTTTTATCATTTTACATAAAGGTGTCTCCATGCGACACAGATGATGCTTGGTTTTATAGGCATTAACTGTCCACTATAATGTGATGAGAGATTTCAAAGCAACTGTTCTTGATTCATGACATTGATTTTTATATCACTGTTCCCAGCCTATGGACAGACTAGGAATTTTTTTGTAACTTTCCATCCCCACTTGATGACCTGTTAATGTTTTACTTTAACTTGTAGCTGGTGTCATTATATCAGGAGGCCGTTACTAGGAGAGAACGACCAGTACCCTATTTTGAGGGATCATTTTCTCTGAGCATGTTATTTTTAGATTCATTATGATTTCTGAAATAGATAAGTTATGTGTGCCATAGGTAGAAACTTTATGCCTTTGTTACCAAAGACTTGACAGGAAAACCACTCCAAACATAGATGGTCTGAAAATATGGTAACTCCTAGATGTAAGAGACAGTTTGAGTTGTGTGCACCTAGTTCAGAGCTCCAGGCCCAGTTGTTCAAGGGATGGACAGCTCTATCCACTGGATAGAGTAATCACTATCTATTGGATAGCTCAATTGGTTTTGCTTGCCCTTATCCGGTATATAGTAATTTATCTGCTGGATAGCATTATCCACGTCTGAACTACCGAGGCCTGCTATGTACATACTTGAAAGGGACATACATGTAAGTCATCCCAAACAGGGGGACAGGAGGTTTTGATTAACAAGACAGTCTAAAAAGGACATGTGAATCTTATTCCCTTAATAATGTCCTGGATTCAAAGCGACCAAAGCCAATAGGTTGCCATAGCATTTAATCCGATTTAGCGCTAACCCTGCTTTGAACAACTCGGTCCTGTTTGTCTTTTCTTTCAAGAAGGTGTGTTGCAGAGACAAAAAGTGGGGCACAACATTTCTCAAGTGATAATTAAGTGAATGTTTGACTGGGAATTTTGTTTTCTAGGTCAAATGTTACAGCTTGCTTGAATGGGACCTATAGCCCTGGCAAGGTAGTACGATGCCTGCCATGTCCTGCTGGCCATAAGTGCCCAACTACTGATGTAAGTAAACTCATTGCAACATCATTGAAAATGTTTTTTTTTTCTTTTTTCATTCTTGCTATTATGATGTTTAAACTTTGCATTATGGTGTATTAACGTTACGTACCGACAGCTGGCTTCCCCATTGCCTGATTTGTTTTACTGGCAATTATATTGATTAACAATTGTTACGCCTTACAAGATTGAACTTCCAGAGATTTTGCTGACAAATCTGGGTTCATCTCATTTTGAAAAATCCAGTTGCTGTGTATGTCCCTTTCTACCAAACATTTGAGAAGCCCTTTCAGATTAAAAGCCATGTGAGTGTAAGATATATATGTTACATAGCAGCTCAATTGCATGAGAAATGCCGTTACTGATACATTCTTTTTGTCACAGGCATACCCAGTTCCTTGTGATCCAGGTCAGTATGCACTTCTTGGAAGCTTGGTCTGCACAGACTGCCCAGCAGGAATGGAATGCCCATCAACTGAACAGCAGCCTTCAAGACAGTGCCAACCAGGTCTGATGATAATTGTGTTAGTTTTTCTTCCAGTTCTACTCCCATAATAATTAAATGCATGGGTTGTCTTTAAATTAATCCACTTTTCTATGTGTAGTACTACTCAGATAGAAGGAACAGAATGAGTTGGATTCTCAATTATATTATATCATTGCACCAACATAATTGATCAGTTAGAGGCCCACTGTGCTTTAGAGGAACACAGAACTGCGTGAATATAGTGTGTCATTGCTTCAATTTGATTGGCTGTTCTGACCTTATTCATAGCATGATACTCCATTTTCCTGCACAATAAACAGTACCACAGGAGAGCATGCACTAGTCAATGACTATCATTTCATTTGGTAGCAATTTCAAACTGGGGAATCAGGGGGAAGTAGGTTGCTCTCTTGCTTTTATTTCAGGCTTCACTGGTATCCAACACAGTCTTTTTGTGCATTTCCTTAGGAACGTATTCTGTTGGCAGAGCCCAGTCTTGTACTGTTTGCCCAGAGGGCAAGTTTTGCCCTTCAATAAATACTTCTACAGAGACAAACTGTGCCCTTGGAACATTTTCTCGGGGTGGTCAGGAAAGCTGTACTACATGCCCCAGTGGATGGAAGTGCCCTGATAGAGATGGAACTGGCAATGTAAAATGCTTACCAGTAAGTGCTTCAGCTTCTTTTCATTCACTTTTAGCTCAATTTCCACTGCTCATTTGGGTCTGGGGTGTTTGTATGGGGTCATTTCCTGCAACAGCAGCTGGTAATCAAGGCTTCAACTACAATTTCCTTGCTTTGTTATTTTCAACATATCTGTATTTGAGCTTCTTGCTTAAAATTTAGCAACAGCTGGTTTAGCAATTAGTGTGGAGGTGCTTTACTGAGTACAGTCGATAGAAATTTGTTGAGTTCTTACCGTATTTACCCGTGTATAAGTCGACCTTTTGCAGCCTAAAAATCGGTCCAAAAAATCGCCCTCGACTTATACATGGGTCAAAAACTGAGATCAAAAAAAGTTCAGGACAAATTAGCATAATAATTGTCTCATATGTCAACAAACATCCACTTTTACATGGTACAAGTTACAATGTCTTTTCCCTGATCGACTTGAGCAGTTCAAGTTCAAATGCTTTAAGACCTATCTCCTAACGTAAAGCTGGATGTTGTATATACTCACTGGCACAATTCTGGAATAAAGAACTGATATTTGTTGCCAATAAAGTGGCAAGTCCGCTCGATGAAAGCCACATAATTTTCTAGCTTCGAAAGTTCGCGGCTTGGTAACCAGGCTTTGTACCGTGCGAGCGTGTGTCATCTTTTGTTTTCTTATTACGCTAGGCATTTTCAAAGTTTCTTGAGCTTCCTTGGCGTTTAGCCTGTCTTCTAAACCTGCTTTACAACTCTCCACAACGATAAGGGTTCGTTAAAGATTAGTATGTTTGATTTTGTAAACTTATTTAAAAAATTATGAAGAAAATGCAGCTTATACAAGTGTGTCGCTAAAACACGTGCAAATGCTCATGTACGCGCAATAATAAACTTTACGTCCAAGCTTGCTGTGATTTTTTTCGAGTAACCGTAGCGTACCTGAAACAAAATTCTAAGATAAAAGATAAGTTTTTCAAGAAAATTCTTACCCAGAAATAAGAAAAACTTATTTTTTGGCTCCAAAATGGGGGGTCGACTTATACACGGGATCGACTTATACACGGGTAAATACGGTAGTTTTGGGTTTTGGTGAATTTTTTAGTTATTGTTGGTGGTTGCAATTTCTGAAATGGTGCTGGTGTTGATGATAATGATGAGCATGTACAAACTAACTCAGTAAAGAACAAAGATAGTATTACCACAGCAACTGTAGTGATTACACCATGCCAAAGCAGCCAAAAAAAGACCAGACGGAAATTCTTCAGCGATGATATCCAATATACCAGGAAGAAGTGATGATGTGATTTGTGTTGATAATGACTGTGGTGATGATGGTGTTTCTAGTGATGATGATGATGATGATGATGATGACAAAATGATGGCATCAATTATGTTACTGATTGTCCTATTATAAATTATTCATTTATCATGAAGGTATTGGTCTTAGTGGTACCAATGATGAATTTTATTTGCTTACATGCCCGTTACACTGTATTTTGTCTCTTATTTTTCTTTAGGGAAGCTACTCTGTTGGTAGCCAGACAACTTGCACTGCTTGTCCTGCAGGAAAGGCATGCCCAAACACAAATTCTAATCAAAGCACCACTTGTTTACCAGGAGAATATTCAGTGGGATCACAAACAGTATGTCTCCTTTATATTTTGTACTTGCATGTTGCTCAGATGGGATGTTCCAGAATATTGTTTAAGTATATCATATGTAATGGGGGAGACCATATGGCAAGTGTTCTGAGATTTGTCTTGTCCCACCACTCCCTCGACAAAAATGTGGGACAAGGAAATGGTAGTCCTCGTCTTTCACAACTCAGCTCCATCCAGTGGATCCAATGCATACAGTGATGGTTCTATTCAAATTATCAATTGTCTAATTTCCTCTCCAGCATTGCACTGTGTGTCCACCAGGATATCGATGTCCTAGCACCACATCTAGCCAAGAGATAGAATGTCCAGATGGCACATACAGCAAAGGAGGGCAACAAAATTGTACTGAATGTCCAGCAGGTTATGCCTGTCCATCCAAGACAGACAACTTCCAAATTCAGTGCTCTGCTGGCTATTACACCCTTGGGCAAGCTCAGGTATATGTCACAGTAAATACATAATTCTGTTTGTCAACTCCCCAGGAAAAAAAAAAGTTTGGCGAACTTGAAAGCAGGTGCCTTGGAAGGTGGTTGAGCACAAAGCACAATTTGTAATAAAGCAGCAAAGGTAACCTTGGATAAATGGTGAATAAAAACCACCAGGTACTGTCATACTGATAATAAAAATACTTACCAGCTGGATGAGAGGAGCAGGAGCAGTAAAACTTAATACAATGATCCACAAAGATGACAAGAGCAGCAATGATCTGCAAAGATAAATTGCAGAACACGTGGCGAATGCAAATGCACAACATACATAGGAGCCCTTAAGATCATGGGTAGTCCTCCCTCCGGAAGCCTGCTCACATAAGCTACACAACTGAACGGGCAAAAATCGCGTGGTTAACCTTGGATAAATTTCATTTAGCCACATCACATTTATTAATGATCATACTGTCAGGTCCTTACTTAGACTGAATACTACTAATAAATGAATTCAGTTGAATTGATTGTTAACTGTTTTGTGTCCGCATCAGCAACAGGAAATTCCTCTTTTTTGTAAAAGCATTTTGCAATTATACTACCAATCATTTTACTTGGCCATTAACACTGTTTTAATTTTTGTTCTGCAAGAACACTTTCCCTTTTTGTGGAAGCTGTAATAAATAATTACTTTAGTTGTTGCCTTCCATCTTGGTATTAATTGTATTAACATTGAAAACCCTTATAATAAAACTAATAAATGCTTTTAAATGCAACGTTTTGTTTTGTTAGCAGCAAAGCAGGGGATTAAATGCTAAACATGGTGTGAGTATAAGTTGCAATAACAATAACTAATGCATGCAGCAAAACTTTAAATGACAATATTATGTAGTATTGTAAATTAATATTGTAAACATCATATAAATTAATGTCTTTAACATCTACATCAAACAGTTGTTCAGGTTCTAAAATAATAATGAATGAATTATTTAATTATTAATAAAATCAATTAAGCCTAATAGCTACATAAGCATTTACTGGTTTTTTAAATTCTGTACTAAATGCAGAGAGAGAGAGTATATAAATGCATATAATGATGTTTTTACTTCCCCAGGCCATCTGATTTTTCCACTTTAGAGAACTTTGCTCGTGAAAGTAAATATTATTGGCAATTCCAAAAATTATGGGGGTGGAGAGGGTATTTTCTGGAGCAGCATACATATTTTGCAATAAGCGTCCAGTCACTGGTGAATTTTTGGGTAAATGCTTCATTAAATCCTGCAATTTCACAATTTATTTTGACAGCAGCTAACTTAACCTTGTTGTTGTTCACACAGGCTTGCATACCTTGTCCTGCTGGCTCTTTTTGCCCAAACATTACTGCATCACCCATTGAATGTCTGGATGGATATTACAGTTTGGGTTTTGCAACTTCCTGTATTGAGTGTCCAGCTGGTCATTCCTGTGATGCAAACCGCAAAAACTCTGTTCCTCTGCCTTGTCCTGCGGGCAGATTCAGTAACAAATCAGCCACTGAGTGCACAGCTTGCAGTGCTGGATATGCTTGTAAAGGCTCAGACATTTCTCCAACACCACCATCTGGGCTATGTTCATTGGGTTATTACTGTCCTGATGGCTTGCAAGAATTAGCCTGTCCGTCAGGTACATATGGCAATGTTACTGGTGCAGCTACTGAGGCAGAAGGATGCCCAGCTTGTCCTGCAGGTTATTTCTGCCCTGCAGGAACCAGGGGTTACCCCACTCACAGGTTTGTGTTGCAGAAATTTTTATATTAGAGGGAAAATTCTGCTTTTTTCAGACTATACATTTGTCTGGTTCTCAGCAATGTTTCCTCAGACAGGGGTTTCATTAAGTTTTTCAACAGGGGATTGTCAGGGTTTTTTGCAGAATGCAATAAGTCAATACAGAGCCATTATTCTCAGACGTTCAACCTGCCCATTGTCCAGCTCTAAATGAAACCACTGCACAGCCTGAAAGAGTATTTATTTTCACAAAAATGCTTACACCCTCCCTATGTTTTAACATTGAGGAGAGGGCTGTCAAAAGGCACCTTTGCATTCCACTCCCAGAGGGAAGGAAAGGGAGAGCTATTTTGGAAATGATATGCAGGTGTGCAGAAAGCTCAAAAGGAGCACTATCATAAACAGTACACATTGTATGTCCACACCTAACCCTAACACTAACCCTAAACAGTTAGGGCATGGTAGAACGATGGCCACCCTCTAGACCTAATTTTTGCTGGCAAATTGTGAAGAGGGCTGAACACATCTTGTTCCATCCAGTATAAATTACAGTATTAATTCTATTTTATTTATGTAGATTGAAGTGCCCTCCAGGTCATTACTGCCGTGAAGGAACAAGTACACAGTTTGCTACACCGTGTCTAGCTGGCACTTTCAATAAGGAGGTCGGCCTGGAGAGGGAGGATCAATGCCGGGGTTGTCTGCCTGGCTACCACTGTCCAAGAGGTGACCAGTATGGTGACAGACTGTGTCCAGCTGGGCATTATTGTCCAGGCAACACTGATGACCCAAATCCATGTGTTCCTGGGACGTACACTGAAGAACAAGGAGCACAGAGTAATTAGTGTATTTTTTTAGTACATTATTTAAAATTACGTGAGTAAGTTGGAGCTGTCATTAGTAGTCAGCAGCTTGCCTTAATGGCTGTCAATTTTAGTAATGATATTTGGATACTTCAAGTTTTGTTACAATAAGTGAAAGGTGACCAGAATTTGGGGGGGGGGGTGCTCTTCGTCTGTTGTTTGACAGCTGCTTACTTAAAGGTTATGGCTGAGTCCTTCTAATAACTGAAGAGCTCCAGGCAAAAAGGTCCTAACTGACTTCTGCACGATTTTTAGGTCATTTCGCAAAATCATGGCCAATTTCCACTGAGTCAACTGCACCAAAATTACGGGGTAGACATCCCTATGCTACACTGTATATGCCAAAAATTAAGGCAATCCGATGAAAAAAAGCCAAAAAAAAATTTGTAGCAGTTTCATATTTTCTTGCTCTTGTGCCCCCACCCCCCACCCCCCACCCCCCATCCCCCTTCCGCAGGGCCCAGAAATGTTTTTCTTTTCCTTCGTTATTTTGTTCATATCACTTAGAGTAAGTAATTCCGTAACTTAATTTCAGTGTATTGTGTGAAATTTGGCTGCAATTTTGCAAAATGACCAAACGCATTAAAAAAGTCAGGACATTTTTGCTCTGAGCCCTTCAATTATTAGTGATAGCTATAGGGTCCTATACTCTTGCACACTGAAGATGGTTTTAATAGGAGTCATTCTCTTCCCAATAGAATTCTGGATGTTTTATTTTTAAAGTAAGCTGGATACTGCACGAAAAAGCAGAGCATTTTTAAGCGTCTTTGAAAGTAATCATGTGATTGCTTTTGTTTTGGGCTTGGTTTGCTGTATGATTCGATAAAAAAAAAACTTGCGTGAACTTATCAGCCAATCAGATGGAAAAACTAAAACCAATTGCGACTTAGTCACTCTAGTTTTCTCACGC
This sequence comes from Astreopora myriophthalma, assembly GCA_014634185.1. Classification (NCBI taxonomy): domain Eukaryota; kingdom Metazoa; phylum Cnidaria; class Anthozoa; order Scleractinia; family Acroporidae; genus Astreopora; species Astreopora myriophthalma. The sequence continues at coordinate 2,266,599 of BLFK01000901.1, forward strand.
TTGGTGTTAGCTGCCTTTACTTGATTGGTGTTCTGATTGGCTATTACAGTCAAACCGGGTAAAGCGTAGCCCCCAAGATTTTATTAATAACTGGAATATTTGAAATTTGAATTCACAAATAGTTTTGTAACATGACCGTTGTGAGAAATACATGATTGTGTTGCAAGCAACCATTGGCAACTTCAGTGCTAATAATAAATTAAATATCTCCAACTCAAAACACTGAATTAAATTCCTGATATGAATGTTGAGTTTCAGTTTTATTTACAGTATTTAAAGTCTTGATTCAGTGCTATTTTACTTTCCAAAGCCACTCAACTTGTCCACAACCACTTGTAACCTAACACCGCCTTGCTCACAAGGGTCATGTTGCAAAACGATTAATGGATTCAATTTTCAAACAATCGATTCATTAATGAAATCTGTGAGGGTACACTTGACCTGGTTTGACTGTAAAACCAATTTGTGAATTACTTTGATTTGTGATTGGCTGAAGGGTTGTACTTTGTTTTAGCTCTGTTGTTACTTTGGATTTGGTTTTAACTGCATTTAAAACTGCCCTAATATCTATCTTTCAATATGTTTGCATAGGTCAGCTAGACTGTAAAGATTGCCCACCAGGGTACTATTGTGAAAGAGGAACACAGGAGCCTGTGGCTTGCCCCAAGGGCACGTACAATGCCTTGATTCGAAGGGAACAATTGGCAGATTGCCGATCATGTATCTCAGGCATGGCTTGTCCACATGCCGGTCTGACGTGGCCACCGGTGAAGTGTGATGCAGGGTACTACTGTCCTGCAGGGTCTTCACTGCCTAATGAGACAATCCATGCTTGTCCTGCAGGTACATACACTGATCAGCATGACTTAACACATGCTCGAGAGTGTACCTCTTGCCCAGAAAGGCAATCATGTGAGGCAGGAACTGGAGGCAGACAAAAGCCACCACAAGAATGTGCTAAAGGTAATATAGGTTGTTTTTTTTTTTATGAAATAGATGCAGCTGACTGTCATGTGGGGTTGCATGTGCCAGTGAATTGTGTTGGTTTAATAATTAATTCCAATACAGGTTGTCTGATATCAAGTGAAGCTATGAGCTATGAGGGGTTTGAATCCATGACCTCGCGATGCCGGTGGGACGCTCTAAGCAACTGTGCTATGAAGCCACTGATGTTGGGAGCTGATCATTTGTGGGTTCAGATGTTCCTGTGATGATTCCTGTCTCTATCACACTGTTTTGTTTCCCAGAGAATTTATTGCACAAAAAGTAGATTTGCTCTAAGTATCCCCACTAGTAGCTCAACCTTGTGACACTAAGAAATATGTGTACTGTCAACTATTTTTGGCCAGCCTTTAAATTGAATGTGTCATCAATAACATAGGTCATTACTGTCCACTTGAGACTCAGAGCCCCACACAGTATCCTTGTGTTGCGGGATCATGGACAAACCTCACAAACTTAAAGTCACAGCAAGAGTGTTATGAGTGTCCAAAGGGCTGGTTCTGTCTGCGTGCAAGCACAGCACCAACTGATTTGTGCCATACAGGGCACTACTGTCCACCAGGTATGTTAAATTTCAGAACAAAAGGGAACAATAAGTTTCCTTGACAACCACATTAATGCAGGAAATCCTCTTTGCTTCCTCTTTCTTACTCAAGGCAATGGGGAAAGGAGAGACTCAAGGTAGCAGGCTAATGTTCCAATTTTTAACGATGTGCTGCTTAAATAAGATACGTTTATGGACTCAACTGAAACTGTGTACTCCAGTTTCCTCCTGAAAAAACAACAACACTCCCAACTTTCATTTTGATAAAGGAAAAAGCAATTCCATTTTGATATGGAAACAGTGGACAAGTAACCACAATGATGCGTGTTGTCACTGTTAATTCTCATTTCATTTGTCTTTACTCGTGTTTCAAGCCCTCTCACTGGGCAGATGCTTGGATTGTGAATGCATATGGCTTTTTTAGACATTTTTTCCAATGCTGTGAAATCAGAAATTTCCTGAAAACAATGAATCCTAACATATTCCTTACATGTGAATCTCACTGTGTGCCCCTTGTCTTGAATCTTGCTTGTGATTGGCTGCATCCAAAAGTTGAAAAAAAACAATGGTCGTTTACAGTTCAAGTGTTGGCATGGTATCATTGGTTTTTATACCTTTTTTTGTATTTGCAAAAGGAACCAAACGAGGTAATGAATTTCCTTGTCCTGCTGGGACATACAACAACAGGACTGGTTTGGAACGAGTACACGATTGTGTACCATGCACAACAGGTCATTACTGCCCTCAAGGAACAACAACCCCAATAGAATGCCCACGCGGAACATTTAATGATGTACTAGGAGCCAAGGTAAGCAACTCTAGAATGAAAAATTGCAATGACAGTAGAAGCCCAGTTATTACCATGTATTTCCATGGCTGCTGATGTAAATGTTTGAGCCACAATTATCACTTTGAAAGAAATGATTATGAAGTGTGGGTTAGAAATGAACTGAAGAAATGATCCTCACACTTTCTGGACAATTTAAGCAATTGTCTCTTATATGCACTTGAAAAATTCAAGTGACTCCAACGGGATTCGAACCCACGACCTCTGCAATGCCGGTGCAGTGCTCTTACCAACTGAGCTAAGAAGCCACACAGTTGAGAGCAGGCCAATTTGTTGGGCTCATGCGTGTTTTCCCATGAAAGGAATGATGGATGAAAGAAATGATTATGAAGTGCTGGTTAGAAATGAACTGAAGAAATGATCCTCACACTTTCTGGACAATTTAAGCTTTGCCGGTGCAGTGCTCTTACCAACTCTTACCAGCTCAGTTGGTAGGAGCACTGCACCGGCATCGCAGAGGTCGTGGGTTCGAATCCCGTTGGAGTCACTTGAATTTTTCAAGTGCATATTAGAGACAATTGCTTAAATTGTCCAGAAAGTGTGAGGATCATTTCTTCCATTCAGTTTGATTATCACTTTGGAATGCAAAATTAATTAGTTGTCCATAACTGATGTTCTAGTGGGCGCTCTATAAGCAATAATGAAATGTGTGGTTATCTGTGTTCATCAGTCAACAAGAATCTGTAACATGCTTCATTTTGGTATTGGTTAAAATGGTTCCTTCTAAGGAGGAATGTTTTGAGATTGTGGTGTATTTTCCAATGTGCTAGCCTTTTGACTAAAATTTTGTTGTTATGCTTTTTAGAACCAACTTGAGGGCTGCAAGCAGTGTGTAGCAGGATATTATTGCCCAAATTTAGCAAACTATGACCTAACTGCTTGTGAAGTGGGCAATTATTCGGTAAAGAACTTATTTCTGTTTACTATTAATAGCTGCTTTGTCAAAAAAATCATAACCTTTATTACATGCTTTGTCAATGACTTTTGGTCAAAAATCCTGCATCCTTGTAAAGGTTCAAGAGCAAACAGTCGACCACTATTTCAAGCATTATTAATGCAGATGAAGCAGACTGAATCACTTCACTACATTAACTAAACCAGTGTCAAAACCCATAGTCAAAAGTTATGTGAACTGTGATGCTACAGTCCTTTTGAAAAAGTAGTTCTGCACAGCCCCTAACTTATTGTAGACAATTTGTTGTTTATGACTTTATCAAACTTTGTTTGTTTGCTCCCAGGGTCCAGGTGCTTTTGAATGTACAATTTGTGAGGCAGGCCACTACTGTGACAGCAGGACAACCAGCAGGTCTGAAATGTTAAGCACCAAGATATGCCCAGCTGGAACACACTGCCCTCCAGGTGAAAAACAGAAACCTGACTTGGTCACTCATGCATGTGTAAAAGGACATTATTGCCTTAGGGGAGATGAGGTAAGATTTAGCCTTCTTTTGGTTTTTCTTTAGTCAGTTATCTTTCCCAGGAATATGAGAGCCAGTACAAAATAAGCAACCAATAATGACAACATTTTCTCTTTGTCTGTAACAGTGTTTCTAATGAGTGTTGTTTTGTAGCTTTTTGCCTTTAAAAGAACATGCCTACCCTAGCCATTACAAATATCAAAACATGTTTCTGCAGTGAGGAAGTAATCTGGTATTCACTTAACGTATCAAGTATGTCATGAAGGATAATGCCAATAGACCAGCTTTGGTTTTGTAGTGCAACTATTGATAGTGGTGATAATGTAATGTACATGTGAGAAAGGTGATATGCTAGTTGCTTGGCTGTGGGCAAAAGGAACAACTGAGAAGGAAATCAAAGTCCCAGGCAGGAATTGTACATACCAAGTCATATCAAAAGCACAGCTAATTTCTGATTTTTTTTGTCTGAACAGAACCCATATCCTATTAAATGTCCAAACGGAACCTTTGGCCCTCTCACAGGCCGCAAGCTTGTTAGCGAGTGTCTTAAATGCACAGAAGGTTTTTACTGTGAGCCTGAAGGTCTGGAAAAAGAGGTGAGTTTCAAAGAGGTATCAGGATTTTCAATACATGGTCTTTGCTCATTCACCACAAAATCAGAAATAGGGGGAAAAAAGGACAGAAGTTGGAAAGGTTAGCTCTTTTTTTGAAGCCAAAATAAGTAAGTCGGTAAAACGGGCAATTTCTAGCACACAGGGGTATGACAAAATCAGTACATGTATACCTACCTACTGGATCATTATTTGCTTTTCATTAATTTCTGGGGGAATAGGTAATACACCTTGTTCATGTAATGGCCATCATTTTTAAAGTTTTTTTTTTTTTTTTTTTTTT
>BLFK01000901.1:2271313-2285859 GCA_014634185.1 Astreopora myriophthalma
TTGGGGGGGGGGGGGTTGCATTACCTCTTGTTGCCTCATTTTTAAGCTCAAAATTAAAAACAATATTTTACCTGGAACGAGGTAACAAGGGCTAATTTTTAAAATGGGGCCCATTTTGGAATAAGGTGTATTGGCAGTCATCACATTTTGTTGAAATGATAAATTTTGTTTTCCAGGCTGATGTATGTCCCCCTGGTTACTACTGTCCTGAGGGAACTGGCTACAGGTTTACAAAACCTTGTCCAGTGGGGTTCTATAGAAATCTTTCTGCTGCAGTGTCAGTCCAAGATTGCAGTGTATGTGTGTCTGGTCACTTCTGTGATGAACTAGGCCTGGGGACCCCAAAAACGTGTCCAAAGGTAGGACCTTTAACCATAGCAAGCTACTATGGACAATCACATTGTTGTATTTTTTTAATGAATGTATTAAGAGTGAGCTACATTATTGTCTGTCAGATAGTATGTGCGCTATGATTGACCAATTTAGTGGACCGTACTCTACAACACAGCCTGCTAAATTTCAGAGTGTGCTTTCCTGTTGGATTCATTATCAAGAGATATAATAAATATCTTACTAACCTCATTTTCTCAGGCTGTACTGTAAGTTAGGGCTCCTTGTTTTTTCCAGTTTTAATTCAAGACCCACATGCTTAGCACTCGGGCTGTAAATTGAACTGGAAAAAACGTGGGCCGTAACTTGCAGTATGGCCCTCAAACTTGGTTAGTAAGAGGGACTAGAAGAGTTGGCATTGTGCTCACAGGGCTTGATCTGCACTCACCTTTGGCAGATGGAAAGTGGTAGTGGTATTTTTTGGTTCCATCATGCTTTGTTTTTTTTCAAAGACTATTTATGCTCGCTTGACATAGAAATGAGGTTGTAGCAGCTGTCGATTTTATTGTTTGGGAAAGTGGAATTGTTAGTAGATCTGCCATATTTTAGATAACAACAATGTTTTTCCTAAAACAAGTGCCTATAACACTAATGTTTTTTATTTGTCTAAAAATTTGAAAGAACTCAAATCTACCATGAACCAGGAATTGAAGAAAGTCAAGAATTGATGTGACATAAATAAGCTCTCAATCAACCTGAAGAAGACAAACTTCATGATAGTTAAATCGGTGCAAAAAAAAAAGCTCAGGATTTGCCAACCATGGGGGCAGTCTTCATCTAGGAGCTACCTGCCAATAGTGGAAAACGTTCCTGGATGTCTGAGGCACCCAACCACCACTTAGTGATGCAATAATTATTGTTAAAAGCCATTTGCTTTGGTCATCCCTTTTCTGTTAGCCAAGGCATAAATTTTGCTCTGAGGGGCATCTAAGCATCACACAAGTACTTAAAACAAGTTTTGAAAGAGTCATGTAAAGTGTACCTTTTTTTACAACTTTTTTTTCCTATAATGGTGGTTTGATTCATTCTTTTGTGATGTGATTATAGGGCTTCTTCTGTCCAACTGGCACAACTATTCCTCAACCATGTCCAAGTGGGTATTATGGTAACTCCTCAGGAGTAAAAAGGAGTGAGGAGTGTACGCCATGCCCAGCTGGAGAATATTGTGCAGGCTATGGTCTGAGAGAACCCAGTGGACCATGTGATGCAGGTTTCTATTGCAGTGGGAGAGCCTATACTTCCGTAAGTGTGAAGAGTAGTCCGCAGTACTTATTTGCAATAGAGAATATTGGTAGTTCATTATTGTTTCAAGTTCTTAAATAAGGAGTTTGGGGGAAAAGGTTACATTGACATTACATAAATGATAGCATGATTTTTTACTAAATACAGGGAAATGTTACAAGTTTTTTGACAGTAGTCTGTTTTACTAAATAAAATAATTGTCTTTGCAGGCACCACCAGAGGGAAGTCCCACCGGAGGACTATGTCCCCCAGGTGGATACTGTCCACAAGGTGCAAAAACGCCTGAGCCCTGTCCTGTGGGAAAATACAGTGGAACCAAAGGGAACAAGGAACCTGATGACTGTGTGACATGTGACCCTGGGTAAGTCTACTGTCCGACCTGCCTACACTAAATTAATTAGTTTCTACAACAATAGTTCAAGTTGTTTTCAATCAAAGCAGGCATGACAGTGCAGATGCAAGCTCTCTGTCCTTTTCTGTTATTGTAGGTTCTACTGTGCAGGTGATACTAACCCCAAACCCACTGGTCCATGCTCACCTGGACACTTCTGTACAGGTGGGGCATCCACACCAACCCAGAATATCACCCCAAGAGGCCACTTCTCTTCTTCAGCTGCTTCTTCCCCTGTCAAGTGCCCTGTTGGAACATATCAGGAGGTAAACACCTGTTAATTACCTTAGGCCAGCAAATCTTCCTTTTGGAAAGGAAGCTTGCAGTTTCCTAGCACTCTAACTATACTGTTGAGTTGAAGAGGTTGGTGCTTTTTGTAAAGACATCCTTTTTACAGTGTGGTGACTATCATCGGACCATGTTTTGCTGACTGCTACAGAAAAATTATCTGAACTAGAACAATCATGGTATGTGTTAAATAACGCGAACACTACCCTATCAAAGTGGAGAAAGCAAATCATTTCAAAGCTGAAACTGATGTGCTGTTTTCTCCCTTAGACTAATCGTGCTGAGCGATGTACTAACTGTACAGAGAAGAACTTCTGCGATGAAATGGGACTGCATTTTCCAAAACCTTGTATTAGTGGCCATTATTGTCCACCAAACAGCATCAAGCCGACGGCTTGTCCACCTGTAAGTAAACCACAGATTTATCTAAATGCCTTTCAATAAAACAGTTTCAAGAATTGTTTGTGGGAGCTGCAAGACTTCAGTTTCATATCCTTCAGTTTTCCTCATCAAAGTTTCAAAATTGGATCCTCCTTATTAATGGTGTGGTGGTTTATCTTAGAGAAGCGCAACACTCTTTAAAACAGCATTTACCAAGAATGCAACAAAGGAGTAATGCAGGAAGTTCATTTGATAAAGTGTATTTCTCCATTAGTAGTTCATGTTGTAGCAAAGTTTGTGTCTGACAATATTGGGTCATGAGAAGATTTTTCCTTTTCTTTGTCCTTCTACAATTGTCTGTAATCTGTTTTTCTTTTAAAAGCCAACTCCATTTTAGGCTGTTCCACTTTGATGGCCACAGCTAAATTAAATCTGTTTCTTTCTCTGCTATTAGGCAAATGTCACTCTTCCTAGTTTTCTTCAGCTCCACATTCTTTGTATGCATTTTGTTAGATTACTATATCTTACAATGTTGCTTTTTATTTTACAGGGTACATTGAATCCAAATGAGGGAACAGCCACAATAGACTCGTGTCTGCCTTGTGATGCTGGCTCATTTTGTAAGCAGCCAGGATTAAATGCCACTGAAGGAAAATGCTTTGCTGGATATTATTGTACCGGTGGCTCACCAAGTCCAACACCAGTAAGTTGGTTTAACAACAGCATCGCTAAATGGAGGTTGGGTGCCCCAGACATCCAGGAGCTTCCACTATTGGCAGCCAGCTCCTAAGATGAGACTGCTCCCATGGCTGGCAAATCCTGGCAACCCAGCCATTAGCCCCCACGCAGAAGGGAAGAAGGGCACCCGTCACACTGATATAGTATATACAGTGGAAAAATGGGGAAGGGTAGTGGGGGGGGGACAATCCAGAACTGTGCTCAAATGTAGAATGGCGCTACAACAAACACGAGGGATCCACGCGCATGTGGACAATAGAAGACCTCTGACTGCACAGGTTTACCAATGCTGGCTCCACGCATGCACTGGCGCGTGTGCATGAACAAACATCGCAAAATGCAAGGGAGCGCAGACCCCTGCCGCATGCGCCTCACAAAACACCGTTGGACACGAAGGAACGTTGACATAGGTGAATGCACTGGCACATGTGCATAACAAATCTGCAGACCCTTCAGGGAACACAGCTGCTCTTTGTTGTTAACTCCGTTAAATTACATTTAACTGCATTTAAATACACCAGATCGATTACTACCAGTGCTACAATGATTTGACTGGAGCAGGAAATACCACTTAGGTTTTTTATGGTACTCTAGTTGTTAACAATGTCCTTACATGATACATCCCAGATGACAAAAAGTTCATTTTGCAAATTGAAACTGGAAACCCTGAACCATGTCTCCTTTTCTATTGGACTTGTATCCATTTGCAAAGTTTTTTTCATGATTTCAAATACTATTTCTACTCCTTGACAAAGGAATTTGTCCACTTTACTTTGCAAGATTTCATTATTGGAATATTATATGCAAAGGGGCCTTTACTGAATTATACATATGGGATTGCGGAAGAGACTTCTCAACACAACTGTCTTTAAACCAAAGGTTAAAATTAGGAATGAATCTGAGTTTATTTTAAGTTTATTTTAAGTATATTTGTGTCAATACAGGTAAGGTGGACAAATTAATTTTAATAAAAAGTGGGCTCTGTGCTTTGTTTCCTTTTATTATTATTGGTATCATTGTCATTATTATATTTATTAATTTATTTATTTATTTATACATTCATTGTTTTATGTAATTGTTTGATTTCTTCTGCTTAATGTAACCATGTAATTTGTATGAACAGCACTTCTTTTTTTTGCTATTATGTATGTGTAGGTATGGTGCAAATAGATAATACATTTTTAAAACGTTCGTACATTATGGTTTGACATAAGGATTCAGATCTGGAGCTATTCTTAGTGCAGTGTTGATTTTAATGTCGCTGAATCCTTTGCTTTCAGAATAATGGCTCTCTTTCTTCAAACATCACATATGGTGGTGTTTGCCCTGCTGGTTATTACTGTCTGATTGGCACTGTACGTGCTGCTCAATTTCCCTGTGTAAATGGTACTTACAGTAACAGAACAGGCCTTGAAAGAAAGGACCAGTGCATTGATTGTGACCCTGGCAGGTCTTGTACAGGAGAAGGTCTAACAGAACCCAATGGAGTTTGCCAAGCTGGCTATTATTGTATAAGCGCTGCAACTACACCCATGCCTCTTGATGGCGTCACTGGGAACATATGTCCAGCTGGGTCCCACTGTCCAGCTGGGAGTGCCACTTTCAAAGATTGTGTACCAGGAACTTACAGGTATCTGCTCAGCAAGGCATACTTAACAATTTGCCCACTGCCTAACTGCTTTGTTATGGTACTACAAAGAGAAAGTAGAGTAGCCTTAGGGTTTGGAAATTGGACAGAAAGTTCCTATTATGCATGTTTTCATTATGTTTTCCTTAGTTGTAATTATACAATGTGCTGTAATGTGTTTATTAGGATGTCCTACAGGTTCATCAGGTGCATTTTAAAGAGCACTAGACTATAGAAAACTAAAATATACGTCAACAACTGAGTTGCTAAGTGGAGGTTGCATGCAAATCCTGGCAAACGAGCCATGAGCCCCCACCCAGCATGAAAGACACGCACCAGTCACACTGATAAAGAGTGGAAAATGATAGGAGGGAGGGGGATAACTGCTTAATGCTCTAGAAAAAGGCTCTCACTTTCTGCCACTATGCAAAAATCTACTCCTTAAACAGAGAGTACAAGGGATCAAGATACATGCACCATTGTAACAGAACCACTGACAATGCCTGGCCACTGGTGCTCCTTGTTGTTAACTCTGTTAAAATGCTTTTAACTCCATATAAACTGAATTGAACGAGCCGAATTGATCAATTTAGGTTCTCTATGTGGCCGTTATCTAGTGTCACATTTCTTGTTTTATTTTGTATTCAGCAACGTTACTGGTCTAGAAGCATGTCTAACATGTCCAGAACGCTTCTACTGTGAGGGAGCTCAAGGAGATAGCACAAAACCCATTCCCTGTCCAAGGGGCCATTACTGTCCAGCTGGAACTGGACAGTCACAACCAAAATGCCCTTTTGGAACGTTCAACCCTCAGGTTAGCTTTGTTAACTTTTAATTTACACTTCGGGCAAGTTTAAAGTTAATATAGACGGGACACCCCCCCTGGAAAGGAACAAAGACGAATCCATTTGAGAACCAGTGACAGAGACAGGATATGAATAGGAACTTACTGTGCTCCCATGAGACCTTTATGTGAAATGAGAGACAACTTGCTTGTTTCCTGATAAAATGTCATAACAAACTCAGGATAAGCAATATTTGGTAAGATTGAGATTTAATTGGAACTGAATTGTTGGCTAACAAAGCAGGTGACTGAACTTGCATTTTTAAAGCATTGATCAGTTCTTGGTCTCTGCAGCATGATTATACTGGTACATGTAATCCTGGGAAGGGCTGTTACTTGTGACATTGAAGCCTGGAGATCCTGTGGAGAAATAAGCTTTAAGTCACCATGCGGAACAAAGAGATGACTTCTGATATGCTGAGGGTGACCCCTTCTCTAACATTAATTTCACTAAATGTCTTTTGCATTCTTTTAGCTGAGTCTGGCTCGTAAAGATGAGTGCCAACCTTGTCCAGCTGGTAAATACTGTCAGGGTGCTGGAGTTGAATCATTTCCAAGTGCTGACTCTGGAAACTGTGATCCAGGCTTTTATTGTGTGTTAGGCGTGAACACACCAAGGCCCAGTCAGAATTTTACAGGGATTGGAGGTGTTTGCCCACCAGGAGCATATTGCCCTGAAGAAACATCTACACCCATAGGGTGCCCCAATGGCACATTTTCAAACGTGTCACAGCTGGAGAATGCTGGCCAATGCACACTATGTTCTGATGGACATTATTGTGAGCAGTCCAACCTTACAGAACCCACTGGTAAAGTTAAACAATGTAGTGCACTTATAATTTGTTAGTTAAAGTGTAGAGGGCTGTCAACTGGAAACTTCAACAATGTGATTAAACCTTTTTTGGTCAGTTAAGGTTTAATTGCATCATCCGACATTCTTGGGTGGTGCAAAGGCAAGGATATAGGTGGGTTTGTGGAAATATAACAATCATTGAAACCAAACAAGAGAGATCACAGTAGTAGAAAGTTTGCTCCAGGCTTCTACTGCAGCCAAAACACTTTGGTCTATTCATGACAGTAAAATTATTTAATGTGATGTGATGAGTAACATTTACAGAATGTTTGTTGATTTTTGTCGATTTGAATTACCCAAGGGTCCTTCAGGGAAGGTTATTCTATTATTCATGAGTGGTCCCTAGTGTCGCCCTCAATTAAGGACGTCCTCTATAGCAGAGCTGTAAATAAACTTTGTTTGTTGTCACGAACACTTATGCTTTTCTCATAAAACAGGAAAGTGTGCTCCAGGCTTCTACTGCAGACAAGGTTCAAACACAGCCAGACCTTCCTTTGTGTCAGCAATTGGAGGACCTTGTCCAGGGGGACACTTTTGTGAACTGGGTACAGCATTTCCGCTGGGCTGTCGAAGAGGAACATATAACCCTAATGAAGGAGAGGCTGCTTGCTTTACATGCCCAGCAGGGTACTTCTGCCCTGAGAATTCCACTTCCTATGAACTGTACCCTTGCCCCAAGGGCCATTACTGTCCCAACGGTACGGAATATGCCACACAGTTTCCATGCAGTAAAGGCTTTTTCAATGGCTTTGAGAAGGGGTCCAGTATAGCAAATTGTGCTGCATGTCCTGGAGGACAATTTTGCAATGATTCAGGACTTACGGCACCAAGTGGACTATGTGCGCCAGGCTATTTCTGCATAAATGCTGCCTGGTCAGACAAGCCTCAAGATTATGACAATTTTACTTCAGGTGACTGTCTTTGCCCTGCAAACTCAACTGGAGGAGAATGTCAAGAAGGATTTTTCTGTCCAGAAGGATCACATGAACCTACAGTTTGCACAGGAGGGTACTATTGTGAAGGCAAAGGAAAGGATCAAGTCACCGCACAGTGTGACCCAGGGTGGTTTTGTACTAGGGGTGCTGAGGTGCCAAGGCCGTCTGATGGAATAACTGGAAACATCTGTCCACCAGGGCGTTATTGCCCCAAGGGTACTGAAGTTCCAAGGCTTTGCCCCGTAGGAACGTTTTCAAATAGTACTGGTAATAGTCATGAGGACAACTGCACCGCTTGCATTGAAGGGTCGTACTGTGAAACGCAAGGATTAACAAAACCAACTGGACTTTGTTCAGCAAAATTTTACTGTCCCGCTGGAGAACCTGGTGATAGACTGAAGTCGTGCACAAAGGGACATTTCTGTCCAGAAGGGACTCCTGCGCCAGTCAAGTGCCCTTCTGGAACATATCAGGATGAAACGCAACAAGATTCTTGTAAAATTTGTCCCGCTGGGTATTACTGTGACAACAAATATGATCTCAGTACCTTTGTCAGCTTTTTGTGCCCCAATGGTTTCTATTGTCCCAATGGAACAAGGTATGATACTGAGTTTGGTTGTCCAAATGGAACACATGGAAATGGAACTCAACTTTTCCACCCAGATCAGTGTGTTAAGTGCCCACCTGGAAAATACTGCATTGGTAAGGGTCTCCAAAAACAACCGTAAATTCTAATTAGTACTCACAAAACAAGAGATGTGATTCTACCAAAGTTAGGAAACTGCTGACTTCTCAGTCTAATGTGAGGCAGGGTGACTCTAGATGAACAAAATTGAAATATCTGCATCTGTTTGAGGGCTTTGGTCCACATGTTCAGTTGCAAGAACAATGACTTAGAAGAAGTCTTTCTTGAAGTTGTAATCATGTTCTTTGATTCCAGAATAAAAATCCTCTGGCTTGGATTAAGGCAAAATATTAACATTCATTTCATTGTCTTAAATTATCATACTTGAAAGATATGATTTCTTTGTAATGTCAAGCCACTCAAGGTCCAATTTTGTCCTTAATGAAAGACAGACATCCCAGTTGATCACTGTTAATTTTTATCTTTACAGGTTCATCACCCACTTTCACTGGAGATTGTCTGGAAGGTTACTATTGCCGACTTGGTTCCCACACTCCCACTCCAACTGATGGTTTCACTGGTGAAGAATGCCCTGTGGGCCATTATTGTGTAAATGGCACTGTTGCTCCTGAGAGCTGTCCGCCAGGAACGTTTTCAAACACATTAGGACTGCAGAACATCGGTGCATGCACAAACTGTACACCTGGTCTATTCTGTAATGGAAGTGCCCTGACGGCTCCCAGTGGAGATTGTTGGCCACGGTATTATTGCACAGGAAGGGCAGACCACCCGGCACCACAAGATGGTGTCACTGGAGGGAACTGTACCCCAGGGCACTATTGTCCTGGAAGAACAGCAAATCCTATCCCATGTGAGGTATGTAAATGTAGTGGTGTTGAATAAGTATAGGTTTGTGCACCTCAGATTTGCTGTATAAGCCAAGGACAGGAAATACGAGAGATTAAGCATTGCATCTACGGTAAACAGCAAAACATCAAAACATGAAATTTGCTGTTTACCAAAAAATCAATGGAATTAATTTAATTTCAGTTTATTTCTTGCCTGTCAGCCACGGCTATCAAGCAAGTACTATAAAGAGAGAAATAAGCTAGAATAAGAAAATTTTCATGATTTTATGACAAGCAGCAGCTGCTGAAAAAGCTGTTTTCAATTTATTAAAAATACAACAGATGAAAAGACTGTGCTTGGACAAATTAACTGGAAATTGCAATGCAGTGACCAGAACAATTAAAAGAATAATTTACCTAAGCTCTTCAGCTAACAATGGACATCAAATGAAAAATCATTTGCCTGACACCAGAATAATTGAGTCTGCTTTTGTTTTGTCACAACTTTCTTGGCATTAAGGTTGAAGAAGAATTGCAGAGAACATTATTCAAACACAAAGTGAAAAGTGAGAATGCCACAAGGGTCTAAACAATGTTCACCCACATTTTGATTCCGTGTTCTTTAGGATGGCAGCTACATGAAGGATCCTCTTGCTGATGCCTGCTTGGACTGCCCTGCTGGATTTTTCTGCGTGAATGACAAGAGTCAAGACCCAGAACCATGTCCACAGGGGTTCTATTGTCCAGTAAAAACCGGTTTCAACTGGAAGCCATGTCCCAAGGGCACGTACGGCGACAGGGCTGGCCTCTTTAATGTCTCCAGTAAGTTTCTCTTTCCTACAGCAGATGTGATGGCTTTGTACTCAACAGTCACTGCTGTTACCATACTCATGTTCACATGCTCACAAGCCATGTCATGACCATCTTGATAGTCTTAACTATCATCGTGATCATCATCAGTGTCGCCATCATCACACATCTTTCAGTAGAGAGCTAGACTGTATTCCTGCCATTGCAAAGTCAACTCCTCATGCACACAATTCCAACATGATCTTTTTTCCTTCTTGCAGGTTGTCGCCCTTGTGATTCTGGTAAATTCTGTGCCCATGAAAATGCAACAGCTGTAAGTGGAGAGTGTACTGCTGGCTATTTCTGCCGCCGTGGTGCAAAATCAGCAACACCAAGTGCAAGTGAAGATTCAGGGCCTTGTCCTGAAGGACATTACTGCCCTGCTGGTACAGGCGAGCCAGAACAATGTCCAAAGGGAACATACTCCAACGTCCGGTTTTTGCAGGAGGTGATTGAGTGTCAAAATTGCACAGAGGGCTATTATTGTGGAGAGCTGGGACTCAGAAATGTTTCTGGACCATGTGACCCAGGATTCTATTGTCTTAAGGGATCAGAGATCCCTAATCCACCAAATGTTACAGCATCCGGTGGGCCTTGTCCCATTGGCCATTTTTGTCCTGCAAAAACGTCCTATCCTTTGGGCTGCAAATCCGGGACGTACAATGATCGCACAGGCCAATCCAACTGTACACCTTGCTGTGCAGGGTACTATTGTCCGTCAAACTCCACAGCATGTGTGATAGA
Organism: Astreopora myriophthalma; assembly: GCA_014634185.1. Lineage (NCBI taxonomy): Eukaryota > Metazoa > Cnidaria > Anthozoa > Scleractinia > Acroporidae > Astreopora > Astreopora myriophthalma. The sequence continues at coordinate 2,282,069 of BLFK01000901.1, forward strand.
GTGCCCAGTAGGTCATTACTGCCCTGTAGGAACTGAAGCACCATTTGATAACCCTTGCCCCAAGGGTTACTTCAACAACAAAACAAGAAGGCAAAGCTTGAGGTAACTTTATTGTCACATTCTCCCATACTGAGTGGACTAATTCCCTAAGTTCACATGGTGGTGATCGAGATCACAGCACATTTGATATGTGTAACAGACTGTTTCATGGTTCCATCTTTCTTCATAAGATGGTGTGAACTCTCATTTGGCTGCACTGTTGCTGTGGTTGTTTTTCCAAGTTTTTTGAGTGCAAACTGTTTTGTGCATACAGCGGTTTTCAACTGAGTGTCGTAAAACCAATACCAAAGTATTTACTCTAAGCAATTACAGCAGATGCAACCAGCACAATGAGCCAATCAAAACTCGTACCAATTCCATGTGACTTGTTCAGAGCGCGGCAAAATCGTGCTTGAAAGTCACGATTGGCTTTGGTTTTCCTTCTCATTGGTTGATAAACTGGCACGAGACAGTCACTTGAAAACCACTCTATCAGTGATGTTTCAATCATTTCCATTTACAGTGATTGTACACCATGTCCCCCTGGTAAGTTCTGTGACAAAGCCGGCCTTGAAAACCCGACTGGCGACTGTGCAGGGGGCTGGTATTGTGTGCGTGGAGCATGGTCTGAGAAGCCAACTGATCTTGGTGTGGTTGGATACTGCAATTCTACTAATGGAACTGGATGCTTCTGTCCCAATACCACAACAGGAAGTGTGTGCCTGGCAGGGTTCTACTGTCCCGTGGGTTCACGTGAACCAACACCATGTTTGAGGGGTAATCTTTTTCATGATCATTCGGTTAACAGTTTACTTCATTTAAGATAACATAGCGGGAACAACAAATTAATTACACATTTTCACGGAATTATTTAATTGTATTGTTTTAAGGACACTACTGTGGGGTTGCTGAACTAGCTAATGTCTCGGGCCCCTGTGATGCGGGTTATTTTTGCAAGGAAGGAGCCAGGTTTTCTAATCCAACGGACAACATCACTGGTGGAATATGTCCCAGAGGCCATTATTGTCCTGTTGGAACATATGATCCACAGAAATGTCCAGAAGGAACCTACTCGAATTCCACTGGCAATCAAAATATTAGCAGCTGCCAGCCCTGCAGCCCTGGCTACTACTGTGGTTCCAGAGGACTTGTGCTTCCATCCGGAGAGTGTGATCCAGGATTTTACTGCCCAGGTGGACAGAAAACAAGTTCACCAGCTGAATATACATGTACACCTGGACATCAGTGTCCTATGGGAAGTGCATATGAGGTGCCCTGTGTCAGTGGAACTTATCAGGACGAATTCCAGCAGGGAACGTGTAAGACCTGTCTTCAGGGTTATTATTGTGATGGAACAATTCTCAATGCAACTCACTGCAGTCATGGAGTTCAGTTCCCCACTCCCTGTATAAAAGGTCATTTCTGTCCAAGTGGGACTAAATTTGCTCGGGAGCACAAGTGCCCTGCAGGTAAATGTACAATGTAAAGCAACTCCTTATCTGTTTCTGCTTCATTTGGTGAAATTTGTTTTCTCAGGTCTCCACTGGCAGTCTGGGATTTACAGTGCTGGGTATTATTGTTTTAAAAACATTTCTTTGAATTATTCTTTTAGGAACGTTCAATAACAGGACACATGGAGAAAGTGATGTGGATTGTACTGATTGTCCAGCTGGCAAATACTGTGCAGGTGAAGGCAATGAAATATGGACACGTGACTGTTCAGTAGGATTTCATTGCATTGGTCGAGCAGACAATCCATCTCCAAATGATAGAGTCACTGGAGTCATTTGTCCAACAGGGTGAGCTTCCTTTTTTTTTCCCCTCTAAGTTGTTTCTTTACACATGCACTGGATGTCACGCAGTCTGATTATTGGCAAATGTTTTCTGACCGTGTGTTTTTTTTTGTCCAGTAACCACAGTGAAAACTGTGTTGCTCCTTTTAAAAAGTAAAAAGTAAACTTCACACAATACTAACATTAACTTTCTGTTTCTTTGTCCTTTAGTCATTACTGCCCAGCAGGTACAACTGTCACCATACCATGTAACAAAGGTACTTATGGACCCACACTGCAGCTTGGCTCTCAGGCAGACTGCAAAGGTTGTGAACCAGGGGAATTTTGTGGTTTTGATGGTCTCAACCAAACATCTGGCAACTGTTCTGCAGGTTATTTCTGCAAACAAAATGCATCTGTTAATGAACCTACTGATGGTGTCACAGGTAAGGATTTAGAGTAGACCTTTTTAATATTTTTCTCTGAAAGATATTAGAGGATGCCCCGGGGGGGCAAATGCAGACACGTTGTGGGTATAAATTTGGTTTTCGTTTGAAAATTTTCAAGCCACTTTGATTTTTACGTCCTTTGTTTCACACTATAATTAAGCTGAGACAAAGGAAATACAAAAATTGATCTTGCTTGAAAATTTTTGAACCAAAACTAAATTTATACCCACAATATGTGCGAATCTGCCTCCTGGGCATCTCACAATATATTGAATTCAGAACAATAGAATTTGAGATGGCTGCCGTATTGGCAAAAAGGTCTGTTACTTTGGACAGTTAACGGCTATGCCAGGACACTTCAAGGTAGTGTTGTGTTTGAGATTGTGCAAGTTTGCTGTTGCAGCTTTAGGACTATCAGACTATTAGAGCCATTTCCAATTGAGCATTGTAAAACCAATGTCAAAGTAATCACAGAGCCAATCACGGTTCTGAAGGAAATGCATCCTTCAGCCAAGCACTAATCGAAGAAATTCATAGGTTGGCCTTACTAGCCAATCAAAACAACACAAAGGAAGTAAATGCAGGCAGTGACAAGCACAGAAAAACAAGAGTGATGAACAGGAGTTATGAAGTTGCAATTGGTTTTACTTCTGCTTATGACTGGTTCAAAAGTTCGCACAAATTTTTTATCCAATTATAAAGCAAAATGGTGTAATTACTTTCAACACCCAGTTAATGTTTGCACTATACTCTGGCTAGTTCTAACAAAGGGCTACTGCTCAAAACATCTGCTTTTGAATCTCTTGACGGTGGCTAATCTTATCAACCCACATGATACTGAAGTTTGTTGTTCAAATGAAACTGTTTTTGGGAGTGATATCCTACAATAAGCATCAGTCTTTTTTTAGCTTTGGGCAAGTGACTACTAAGTGTTCATAGAGACAAAATATATTTCTTTTTTAGGCGATGTGTGTTGGATTGGTCACTTTTGTCCTGAAGGCACTGCCAGTCCTCATCCATGTTCCCCAGGAACGTACATGAACCACACCCAAGCTGCCTTATGTTATCCCTGTCCACCAGGACACTATTGCATTGACCAGGTTTCTCCACAGCCCTGTCCAGCCGGTAAGGTCCATCGCTCTTCTTCCGCTTAACAGTTTTAATAGAGAGAGAGAGTACTTGTTTTCAACTTTTTCCAGAGAGACGTAAACAAAACCATTCTTTAATTGTAGAACCATGTTCTTATGTACGATGAACACTGAAACAATAAGGAGTTCCTTTCATTTCTTTAAAGGTTGGTATTGTCCTATGGGCACTGGACATGAGTGGCAACCTTGCCCACGAGGAACCTACAGTCCGGTTGAATTCCTTTCCAGAGAGGATCAGTGCAAACCATGCGAGCCTGGTCGCTACTGTGCTTTCCTCAATGCTACGTCAAATACTGGACCATGTGATGCCGGATATTTCTGCCATAATGGCTCTGACCAACAAAAACCATCTGGTGGCAATAGGGGTGATGCAGGCATTTGTC